>JAYJMG010192899.1:0-11230 GCA_036873935.1 Stomotoca atra
ATGCTGAACTTCTCATGGAATCATCCAAGCAGTCTATAGTAGAAAAGATGAAAAGTTGCGATGAAAAGCCTTTGCCTTTGAGGGAGCACATGCGTTTCTCACATGTAGCTATAGATGCTGCTGGTAAGTAATAAAGATTTATGTGTTTTGACTTGATATTGTTGACATTTTCTCAACATTTTTAGTTATTCTGTAGTGGTTTTATTGCCATAATCTTTTGCTTTATTTTTTGTTGCCGTATTTTTTCTTACTCAAGAGTTAATGACAAAATGTACAGTTTTAGTGCTGTTACAAAGTTAGTGTTCAACGCAAAGGTTTATTTTAAGTAACAGATAAACAATTCGTTAAGTGCAGGTGTAATGGTTGACTGAGATGAAAAATCTCCCTGTGCCAGTGAATAAATATTCAGAAAATACAATTTTGTCTTTTTCTACTTATTGCAAATCTTTTCCTTTCACTAAACTTACGTAGTTACAGGAATCATTTCATTATAAAGGCGCTATGTATAGGCTACATCACTGAAAATAAACACATATTTTTGACACTATGAAACCTAGAATACATAGTGATTCCTCCATTTTTTTTGTGCATTAGTAATGAGTATTCTGGTTTGTCAAAGCAGTCAGTCTTCTTTGTCTGTACTTATTCATGGAATCCTTCTACTAATTTTACGTACTAGGAATCCTTGTGATTTCGTTACTTCTTTTATTTGTAGTTTCAGATTCTAAAATTGAAGACTGGAAGCTGGAGGAGCGTAAATTACAATCTTTAAAATACATTACATCTTATAAGATTCACTCTGCAGCAGGCGATGGAATTCCACTCACTAGAAACAACATACTAGGTATAAAATACTGTCAAACATACTGTTTTTTTTTTCTATCCAATCTGTCAGATAAAGTTATTAAACCATCCCAGCTTAGATTTCATTGTACAGTTTTTAATTCATCTTTTTTGCTCCTTGCCTCCTTGCCTCCTTTCTCTCTCTCTCATTCTCTCTCTCTCTTTGTTCCTTTATTCCTGCATTTTATTAATTCTCATGCTTTTTCTTTTCTCCAGATTGTAACCAAAAAAATATTACTAACAATTTTGATTTGTTATTTGTTTATAATGGGAATCATTTATTCAGTGTTCTTGCTTTTTTCTGTTGCCTGACGTAAAACGAAGTAAAAGGAACCAATGGAACATTTGATAGATTTTACAAAAAATAGTGACAATTTTTAGGGAAAAAGATAACAAGCTGTATAATGGATATACATCCATAAACCTATAATGGATTGTTGTAAGCTATAAATCTGACGCTAGAATCTATATCTGGATCCATAATCCATAAATCTTTTTTGGGGGGATTTTCTGTACCCAAAATGATAAATCCATAATATATAATCTGAAATTCATAATGCCTAATGCACATCCATAAAATCCATAATATAATATCCAATCTGTATAAAGTTTGTCATCTTTTTTCCTAAAACTGTCACAAATATTGTCATTGTATCATTTCAAATTTTATTCAACATTATTTATTTTATCATTGGAACATCAATTCTACCATGTTGATAAACTGATAAGTAAAGTCTTTTTGTTGCATTACAGAACTAATTTTTTTTAGCTCCTGTTGGTTATCATAAGCCTGTTTATCAAGATAGAACCAATGTCGTCAGTGTGAAGACTGTCACATCCAATGCTACTGCTATGAAATCAAATAAATCATTGATGATGACATCAACACCTAAAAATCAATATCAGTCACCTTTGGATTCTTTCATGTTGCTTCGAACTGGTAAAATGCAAAGCAAACCAACACCTGTGAGGAAAACGGCTATCGTAGCACCTGGTATGTTTCATCAGTTTTTAAATGTAACTCAACTTGTGTTACTCTCAAACCTATTTGACTAATGTGGCATGTTTGTTGGTGCTTGTGACTTAGCACAAATACTTGTACAAATTTTTGTAGCGACTTAGCCATTAGTTGATACTCCTGCCTATGATTTGAGGTATATTTTTTTAGTGGCTAGTGTTAGCGCGGCAAAGGTAAAACCAATGATGAGAATTGCACAAAGTCAGTCCGAAAAATTCACCTTGGATGAAACACCAATTGTAAAATCATTTGATCAAAACTTTTGCACCACAAAATCGCAGACATTTTCTAATCAAGAAATGAAGTTGCGAAAGAATGAAAGTTCCCTATCGATGACCATGCAGAAAGCAAAAGGTGAAGCAGATACTATAACAGAGGCATCACAAAAATGTAGCTCTTTGAAACAGGTGGGTCAGCATGTCTCCAAGAATCACCCAATTGTTGCCAAATCTCCAAAAACACAAACTGTAGTTGATATAAAACTGTCCAAAGAATATCAAAATCTAATAGCCAGCATTGACCAAGAATCGTGGTCGCTCTTGCAGTTCCTGAAAGATTCGAAATGTGTGGATAAATCTGTGAAGTTCCTTACATTATCGCCAGATATGACAAGGTTCTTAGTGAAGGAAGAGTTTGCGAAGAATAGAAGTGACTCCAATGGTAAGGTCACTTATTTTGCAATCAATAGACTGATTATTTTGTGTGTGTTTCCTAACATATGTTTAAGGACTCTTCTTGTAATACACCAACAACATCCTTTACTTCAGCAAGGCTCTAAACCATTGTACTTGTTTCGGCTTAAAATTTATTGCCGGAAATTACTTTTTGTTAACATAAATTGTAAGTGCTCGATGACATGAAGCAGTTTTTGCTAACTTTGAGTTTGTCAAAGTTAGTGTCACTACTTTCTATGAAACATTGTTTATATAAAAGCCGGCATAGTGATTGTGCGCACAGGACTGCAGACCCTGTTTTGGGTTTTTTTGAAAAAAATGATTTTGATTTTTTTAATTTTTTTTAATTGCCAATAGATATTTTTACTTGCTAATTTCAAGTTATAATCATGTATTGCAAACCATTATAACCTTTTTGTCTTATAGGCCAAGATATCCTAAGAGGAGTTTTGTGTGTGCATGCCCTCGTAACAGTTGTTGATTTAGTTGTGCACAGCGACATTCCAACAGCTTGCGGTAAGTTGTTGGCACCATTTATAATGGTAACTGTCCTTGCTGTTTTGTTAAAGATTATATCATTGTCTGATGCATACCAGCTGAGTGTGTATGTAACTGTTTTTCTTGGCGTTGAAAAATGAACGCACAAATTGAAAGAAATCGAGAGAAAATACATTTGACTGCTAGAATTTAACTTTCTTTAAGCTAGGTTTTCCACTCAAATAGGATGGCTTGTGTTATAGTTATAACATGCTCTGAAACTCCTAAGCAAAGTATGATTAAAAAACACATTTTTTGAAAAAAGCTTTACATTTTAAAGTACTATACAAGTATTAGTAAATCATGGTTTCTACAAGCTGTATCTGTTTCATTATTACCTATGTACTGCAAAGAAATGGCCATGACAGTTTCTTTTCATATTTTAGCTGTGCTGAAATCTTATAATTTGGAGCATAAACTTGTTTTGCGCAACTGTTTGGAACCAGTTCGTAAAAAACTGAGTTTAGTACATTGCCGTAATGAAGACAGACAAGAGCACCATCCCAAATTTCTGAGAATTGAAAACATGATCACCAATTGGCTAAATGCTGATTCAAACAGCAAAGTGCTAGTTTTGGTGGGTCGATATTTTCAATCCATTGCTCCGAGGCTTCAAGGATTTTTATGTGATGCTAAAAGTATCATTGCCAGTCTCTATCCTGGACGAAATGCTTCACAAGAGGATTACATGAATACATTTTACAAATCCAACGTCATTGTTGCACAGGAGAATGAAGACTTGCAGTCGTGTCCGTGGGAATATTTTCAATTCGTCATTCAGTACGAGCACAGATCGGCGTCATGTTGGCATGAAATGGCTTTTAATGGCAATACCAACTTGCACGCATTTGTTTCACTTAATGTTCTTACTGACACGGCCAGTGCAACAACTCCAGGTACAGTGTTTTCTTGATTCTCATTTAACCGTGTGGTTAGGACTGCACCGAAACAGAAAAAAAAACAATAACAGTTCAAATTAGAGGAGAACTTTATCCAATGTTGAGCTTTTTTTTTACTTTCTGTCAAGAGATTGCCTCATTTTTTTGATTTTCAAATAACTAATAAAAAATTTAAAGAGACTTATTTGTACTTTAGTTGGGGTTAAATGAAGGTATGCTTCATAACACTTTGTAGATTTCAAAAGAAAACATATTGGTAATCTGACGTCACAGCCAATATACAGAGTAACAGATAGATGGGGGTATTTTAAACAGACTATGACCTGGAAGCTCCTTAGTCAAAGTGTGTAAGAAAAGTTTCTTTGTTCACAGCGTGCAGTGAAATGTAATAAGAAACACCAAAAACTAAATCATGAGGAGAAGAACTAAAATCACTAAGATCATAAAGTTGAGTTAAGATTATTAAGTTAATTGTCCTTCCCTGTCTACTGCCCTCAACTTCCCTGTCATGGTTAGAGACAAAGTAATAAGAGAGTGAAATAGCTGCAATTGGATCCAGGTTTCATGAATTTTTGGTATGAAAACTGACAAACCAAAAAATACTTATAAAACAACGAATAAAGCTGAGTTATGTCGCTCCGCATAACCAATAGCAAAAGAATTCCAATGCATGCTTTTTTTATTTTTAATTTCTAATGTAATTTAAGTTGTGAAAAACACTTAGCTGTTGATTTTGAAGTGTATTATAGTGCTAGTGCTGTAACATCTATAATGTCCTATAACAGACCAAAATTTGATAATATAGGAATCACTTCAAATTCAAAGATGTGTAGACTTTGCTTTTGCTTTGTGTAACTAAATTATCAGAATTGAAAGTCATGTCTCTTTATTTACATTTGTTTAGTTGTGGATGATTTGAGGGAGTTGAGTGATCACGGAAGCATCCAACACACTGTCCTTTGTTCAAAGCAAGTCATCATTGACAAGGACTTACTAGTTGCCCTGGAGAGAAGAGAAAATGTTAAAGTTCTGGTGAAAAGTTATGAAATTTTAAAACCATCTAATATGTACCATCATCATCCAGATGTTCTTATTGATGAAAGAACAGCATTGGTGATCTTCAAAGCCGATGACTTGGACAGTATGTCAGAAGAAATTCTGTGTAAGAAGATTTTATCTGTCGTATTAAAGAGTTGTTTCTGCCATGTGATTGTGGTTTACAAAGACATATCAAGGTACGAAATACTTTCACTAACATCATTAATGGTCTTACATTCTCTGCAGAATATCTCATGTATATTATTATGCATTTTTGAGCTGTTAAAATAGGTTGGCACAATCTCTTCTGTTATTTTTTGCATTGACCTTATTTTGTACGTATGTGATACGTAAAGCATTAATACATACTCTCTCGCTGTGTGTCTACTACAAACTTAAATGTCTTGCATGATTCCCGGGCAATGTTTATTTATGGCTGCCAGGTAAAGATGAAAGAATCAAAGATCAAACTGGTATGTAAGATGAACATTTACAATGAAATTATTTTATTTTATTTCTTTTAGGAAAAGTCTTTCAAAGCCTCTATCCTTTATTGCATCAATATTGATACAAGTTCGCACTCATTTTACTCATATAACATGCAAGCTGTGGCATGTGTATTCTTCACAACAGTTGGCTGAAATAATCAGAAGCATTGCTGATGAGGCCTTGTCAAGGACGAAGGTCTGGACAAAGGAACAATGGACGCAAAGAAGTTGGGTACAGGAAGACTTTACGAAGGTAAGATTCCTATATTGTTTTGTTTGACTAAAATATACCATCTTAAGCTAGCAAACATGCAGTTATTTTTAGGTGTGCAGAGAATGACATAGCTCTTCTTAGGAGATTTTGCTTCATCTGTTAAGACTAATATTCCTGGATATTATACTTGCTTTGATTACTTTATCTTATTAATATAGTTGCGTAAGTATTTCACAGTTCTATGACAGTAGTTTTTGCCCAAGGTTATTTATTAAGACTTTATAAGGTTTTCACAGAGTGAAATTGATATGTGCAATGTGCAAAAAACTGATGCCATTGCATTGCACTCCTAACTCTGGGTCCCATATCTTGTATTAATACTTTACCTCCTTGCTTTGATTACGTCATGTATCTAGCTCTCCCCTTTCTTTGTCGAAAAAATAAATAAATGAAAAACGGTGCTCTGCCACCATTTTGAGGAGAGTGAAACCTCACTAGTGTTATACCTCACAAACCCCAAAAGTTGCATGGTAGACATACTACAATGTTCGCTGTACATACGTGAATAAATGGGTAATAATCAAATGCTATAAATTGATTAAATTAATCAACTTAAATGGTATTAGTGCAGCAGTTATTATATATTCAATATTGGGTCAGAAGTACATTTTTAATTAACGATAATTAACTTTTGGGACATCCAGAGGTACACCGTTTTTTATATTTAACCATTTCAGCTGGCTTTTGCAGTTAAGTATTTTAATATTACACACAAATTATCATTTAGGAGGAGCAGTTTTTACTGGCGTATCCTTTTATCAACTCATTTTGGTAAGTTTTTACGCTTGCCTTTTCTAATACCCTATGTGGATTAATTTTTGCGTGGATTTGCAAAAATTAATCCACGCAAAAATTCGATTTTTTTAAACCGCGGAAATTAATAGGCTTGTAAAAAGTGAAAATCCTGTTATTTTTGTTCTGTTTCTCATTTAAAAACATGCGTGAAATTCAAAAAAAATTTGCTATCCGCGAAAATTAATCCACGCAAAGAATATCAGAATTCCGCCATCCGCGAAAATTAATCCACGCTAAGTTAGATCATTTTGGGGGTCCGCAAAAATTAATCCACACGAAAATTAATCCACGTAAGGTAGTTTATGCTCTGGTACGAACTAGCCAAAACTGTTTTTTGCAAATATCTTTTGTGACCCAACCTGAACTCAAACCGGTGTGTAATGAAAAAAATCACTTGTGTGGTGGGTTTCTTGTATCTGTTTACATGACTTCTGCAAAGTGAACTCACTTCAGGTGCAGTTTCACTACAGTTAAATTAGCTGAAGCAAAATCTCAAACTGATGCGAAATGTGAAATTTGATGAGTATAAGCATTTCTAGAAAAGTATATGTGCGCACGCATTAACTTTGATTTCACCACGGGGGGGGCCTGAAGTGAAACATTTCATGTAAACACACAGATACTTCCAACCGTTTTGAAATTTTAAAGCAGTTAGATTTCACTTCGGCGCTTATGTAAACGCGTATAAAAGTAGAATAAGTTGCTACTTAGGTTTTTATTACTGAAAAAAAACTAGTTTTAAACTTTAACTTTAATTTAACACACCCTTCTTAGACTCCTTTCATGAAAACATAAAGAAACGAATTTGAAAAGTTATTTTTCGATTTATTGTCTGTTTTTTTACGAAAGATTGGGTAAATTTACCATTGTTTTCTAACAGTGCACAGATAATGATACAGACGCAAATTGGTTTGAAAGCATTGCTGCAGTTTTCTTATGAAGAGCTGAGGAATTGCTTAGACAAGTGGATTCCTGAATATTTTTTGGTCGTAAGAATGTTTGTCAATCTATTTTTGTTGTTTTACCTGGCTAATGAAAAGGGTATTGTATATTGTACTAATGTTATAAAATTTAATCGATGATAGGGAAATATGGATTTGGAAAAATGCTTTGTCTATTTGTAAAACTGTTGCACTCACCAGTACACCCAAGACTAGATTAACACGACTTTCCATGTCACTTTAGTCTCTCTTTTTTCCTTGCTTTTTTCGCAAATTTTTGTGGAATCCAAAAAAACTCCTATTAAATCTCTTCCACAAACACACTAAGTTTTACTTGCGCACGTTACTCACCAGCCATTTTGAAATTAAAAGTTGTGTATGCACAGTTAAAGATCTAGGATAGTGTGTTTGTCAGATGACTCTGGTTCTGACAGGTCATTGCCAACTCGATCGAAACCCTACTCAGTCGGGGCTTGAAGTGCTAGCATGAAGCTGAGATGCCAACTAAAATGTTCGTTGACATGGGTAGCATGTTAAAACACCAGCATAAAATTTCTCTAAAAATGTTTTTGATAATAACCCAGAGTATAAGTCGAGTCTGATTTTAAGAGGGAAAATTATTGTCTTAAAAACTCAACTTACAGTATAATATGTCAGACAATATGGTGTATTATAATATTGCTATTAATAATACCTTTTTGATCAATAGGCTTTCTATCGTGCAAATCATTATGTTCGTTCTAATACTGGGACCATAGCTCCTTCTTCGAATCAGTACTTTTCACCATCATTGCCTCATAATTATTTCACACATGAACCGCTGGCACAAGCTTTGCCGATTGAAGAACTTATCGACTATGAAGATAAGCAGACACCAAACTCTGGCCTTGTAGTTGACAAGGAAAATGTTATAAATTTTGAAAGAAACTATTCTGTTCCAGCTAGGAAGCCTGACATCACTTTACAAACTAGTGTTGATCCTGATGGAGTTCACTTTGTTAACCACAATCGTTCAGCTGTCTATAAGGCTGAAAACTCAAAATTATCACTTAACAAAAGTCAGATAAGCTCAGGGTATGCCAGTTTTTCTTTCGGCATACCATCATCTCCGCATGAAGAACCTGTCACACGAAAATATGGTGGTATTGGGTTAAATGCTTCTAATAATTTGCCAGGTGTTGGATCTTCTTCTGGGTTTTCATTAGAGATGCCCACTGCTATGAATGACATCACAAATAAACCGGATGAGTATGCTCGAAGCAACCGTCAGCATGCATTGTTTTCTAAGCCCATGTTCACTGCTAACACAAGTCAAAATTCCCTTATGCATCAGCACTACCAAGAGGACTCCAGAGAGTTATTTTCAGAACATTTCCATCAAAATGAATTGCACTCTCGTCCAGTAGCATCACAAAGGAGACCAGCATCAGTTGTAAACAGACATTTTGACCGTGCACATGGGAAGCCATTAAATAAAAGTGGAATCCGTGCTGTTGCTCAGAAGGAAATCGACCAACTCGAGTTGTATCCGTCGAATTTTCACCCTGTGAAACCTGGCTTTAACAATTATTGCACTATGAACAATGCTTCCTCTGGTTTGCTGGATGATCAGATGATGCAATTACAAAGGTACTATTCTGTATTTTAATAAAAATTTGCTTAAAAATAATTATAGCCGTCATTAATAGCACATGACATAAAATGGTTAAAATGCTCATACGAATGCCAAATAGCTATGGTACAAAACCTTAGAATACTTTTTGCTCACAAAGATAGAAATAGGCTAATGTAAATTTTGTGCTTTGTATACTAGAGTTAGTATTGCACAATTGAAGGAATTTTGTCACTTTTTATGCCTCACTGAAGTGAAGTTTCTTTACTGACAAGATCTTTTTACTTTTTGCAAAATTTTTCTCTAGGAGTTGTTATAGAATAATTGAAGGAATTTTGACTGGCCTTTATGTGCTGTAATTTGCTGGGTGTCAGATAAACTTTCTTCCTATAAACATTTATTTTGGAGTTTTTCCTTTCTTAAGAATTTGCTTTGCCACTGCCGAATGTTTGCCGTTTGTATTGCCACTGTTACATGGGCGATAAATTATTTTTCAGATCATCCGCCAGGTCGTTTAATGAAAATTCAGCATCCGATTACTTCAAGCAGAAGGTAATATTCATATTCGTTTTGAATCAACATCAATACTGCTGAGGCTAACCATTACTTTTTTTGAAAAATGAGCTGAAGTGTAGTGATTTACTGTGTTTACATCCACTGATTGGAAAAAAAAATATTAAGCAACGTGAAAAACCAAGTTGACAAGTCGTATACATTTTGTGGTGGTGAATAGATGAAATTGATAGTCCCTCCTATTATTTTTCGTAGAGTGGTATTCAAAGAGGATACGAAACACCTGGTCAAGCAATGTTATATTCAGGTATACCGCATTCTGCAAGAGAGTTTAAGAAAAAAAATTGTTTGAGACAAAAATGTGAAACAAACACGAACAAAACATGTTTTGGAACTTATTAATTTTCCCAAAATAAGATTTTTTTTATTATTTCTTTATCCTTCTTCATAGATCCACCAAGGTCTGTTTTGTTATCAAGCAACAAGAAGAGGCGGCTTACTTATGAGCGTGTTCCTGGAGCCAACAATGGACAAACAAGGCTCACCTTTTTTTGAATACTCAATGTTGGTTGGCGTTTTATCAAGTACTGGATGCTATGAAATGATTTCAGCGTTGTTGTCCTTTGAACTGTACTGACTTGGGATGATGTGCTGTGGTTTATTGTAGTTGAATCCATTATATAAGTAGTCACCAGTTACCAGATACACACTCTGGCCATAGTTTGATGTTGTGATTAACTTGCTCTTTAGAGGTAAGTTGGAATGGCTTGGATTTGTCAAACATAAAAGATCTTGTTTCTCACTAATCATCTTCATTTGTTTCAGCGGCAGTTGATGTTTTCTTGTTATTTTTACTGATTACAAGTTTTGTTTTGGTTAAGTGCTGTTTATGTTTTCATATTTAATTGAATTATATTTGTTGCATAATAAATTTTTATAGTTTGAATTCAGCACTCCAATATTGTTGCTAATGTAGTAGTTATGTAGGATAAAAATTATATATTTTCTCCAATATGTTATAAAGAATTTTTTTTTTGCAAAAAAAACTTGAACTTGTTCTTTTGCATGTTTTTTGAAGGTTATGTCGAAATTATAAATTGTTTGATACGTGCTTTCTAGCACCTTAAGGATAGTGTTCAGACTCGAAACACCTGACATTTTTTTTCTATAACGTTGTTTCTGTTCATTTTTCATCTGTAAAAGTGTATATATTCTGTAAGTACTTTAAATTTCCTTGGTTATGGCTGCATTAAACTTTCAATATATTTCAATGTTAAAGGGATTCCTTGATAAAAAATGGTACATTGAAAGTTAATAGAGCTTGAAAATTGGCGAAAAACAGTTTTCAAATTTTTTAAAAAGCTCTTTTCAATCTCAAGATAATAAACATTTTGTGATTTTTAGACTGGATGAATTTTGATGGAATCAGGCTAACTTGTGCAAGCAAGTTGTTAAAATGCTGAGAAAAAGCAATTTATCATAACTTTGAATTAACCTATTGAATTTTCTTGAAAATGTTATGGTATGCAGATGTGAAGAAACGATCCATAATGGAAGCCATGTACTCGTCCCAGGCTCTACATCATTTTTTGTCGACG
>JAYJMG010193121.1:0-11225 GCA_036873935.1 Stomotoca atra
AAGAACTGCATTGTGAGTGGCTACAGATTGCAAGAACTGCATTGTGGGTGGCTACAGATTGCAAGAACTGCATTGTGGGTGGCTACAGATTGCATTTATCCTTATGCTATAATCTGATGGCGTCGTCGGAATAAAAAAAATAGAAAAAACATTCTGATTGAAAGATTCGAGGCTTTCAAATGATATTCAGTTTTTTATTATTAATGCTAAAGTAATTATTTCCACCATGCCACAAAATTGCAGTAATCGATCGAGTACTTGATAAGCTAGATGAGCATTGTATTCCTGATTAAATCGATGCTTCTTTATTAACTATGTCGAAAAAAAGCTGGAGAGTTTGCGATCTTTGATTTTCATGAAGTTTAAAGTATATTTTATCTAAGAAATAATTGCCAAAGTCCTTGGACATGTTTGAGTCTTTGTATTCTTCGCTTTGTGGTCCCAAAATAAATGCAAAACAACCTGTCTGACACGTCTCTCTGACACGTATATGTTTCCCCTTATCTCAAGAATGAGAAGTGGAATTGACTTGAAATTTTGTACGAAGGTAGTCCATGATGAATCAAATCGATTTTTGGAGAAAAAAATAGATGACATAAGCAATTTTTTGATGATGTCATCAAAATCTCCCAAAATAGGCATATAAAGCTATGATGGAAAGTTGTTAGGTCTCTATTTCGAAATCTTTTATTGGATTTTTATTGGTAATTTTTTTTCATTTTTTGATGCACACCGCTTGAAAAAAATTAATCAAAACTGAAGATGAGTAAATCCAAATTCAAAAACATTTTGACAAAATCTTCCCTATCCCTACATTCTCATGTAAACCATAGCTTAACAATCTGAAATGAGGCAGACCTGTTGCTCAGCAACTGTTGTTTTGAGAAATTCTAGCCTGGTGCTGCTGATTGAGGGCCTGTTCTGGTCATTTTTATCACCGACTTAATCAATGAATGCTAATGCTTCCATTCAAAATTTAATAGTTAAGATTGCTTTAGAAATTTAAAACGCGCCAAACAGTATTATCACGGTTTACCACAAGTTGTTAAGAAACGCCTAAGGTTGGCTTGGGGGTAGTAATTCCGTTGAGTGTATAGAACCATATGATTTGTTTGCTCCCAAAAGCAGCGTAAAAATAGTTAATAAGGATTTTTAAAAGCTATTCAAAAGTTATTGATTCAGTCAGTTGGATAGAATGAAATTCAGGGAGGGAGAGAAATAAATAAAGACAAGAAAATTCTTCTTCTTCTTCTTCTTCTTCTTCTTCTTTCTTCTTCTTCTTCTTGCCTTTACGCTTGCTTTTACAATCAGTGCATGTTTCCTTCACAATGCAGTTTTCGGCCTAAAGCTAAAGGTGTCTCAAGCCTCTCTATAACGAACTATCTTCGATTTCTTTTCAGGGTTTGTTTCTTCGCGCTGTTTACTAAAAGTTTGAGCATTCAATTTGCTAAGACAAAGAAGGAGAAGACTGTTTAGAGGTGGAGGTTAATCGAACGGTGTATTGTCCACTTCAGTTTTTACTGTTTATTTACGCAAGATGCATAAACTTTATAGAAATTCAGCGAAGCTCGAACAGGAGGAAGGATGAAGAACGCATAGTGTTACTTTTATGCCAGGAAACTGAAAAAAACAACAATATCACTTTGTTTTCTAAAGAGTGTAGATCCAACACCGAGAGTCGTAACTTTTATTTATTCCCTTTATAGGTCGTCATGTTATTTTTAGCAACCCACTTCTTGCCGAACCAGGGGAGTCTTGCACTTCAAAGTAGATTTATTTTTATTGTTCCCCTCAGTATAACCTAGAACCTTAGCTCGTCTTTTTTCTTAACGCATAACTCAAAAAATTAAAAATCAAAAAGCGCAAATGTCGAAGAAGCTAGCGGGAAGAATTGTGTATCCTGACTACCACTGGTATCTTATTCACATTTTGTCACGACACGAGTTCTGAGCTAAACTTTGTAGATTAGGGAACAAAGAAATAGAAGATCGAATTTTCCTCGCCAACTTTTTTATTTCCCTGACGTCCAGTAAACTTTACCAGTTCTTCACGGAGGTGCAGCAACTTCGCTTATTGTCCGAAATATGATCACTCAAAACGTAATATGATCTGCGCAAATGTAATACTCAATTATGAAGAGTCGACTTCCTTATATTACTAATTGTTTTGCAGGATATGTCATTCAATGTGTCTCACTCTCACGCTACCACACATAAAATGACAAGTATCTATTACATTGCGCAAGACTTCAACCAAACATGGCGGATGCAAACCTCTAATATCTTCATTAGCTTAACATTGGAACCACAATGATCAATTCAACGTGCTCTAAATACTTCTCAACGACACCGTAGTGGTTAAAACAAAAGAAGCAGTGTTCTGCTATTTTGATGAGTTCAACTGAATTTATTTATATGAATTTACGTTATGTCTGCATCGACAAATACCCAACTACGATCACGTGACTATGTTCCATACTTAAGACAAGAATGTGATTAATGTGATTGTTGAGTCATATCTTGTATTTTTCGTGTTTCCTTCAACATAGCTCATAAACCATAGCGTGGGAGTGCTTTCAAAAACCTGTTTAAAACCAGGAAAATGTTTTTGTGGCAAAAAGTTGTCATTGCTGCTACACTCTTTCCTTGATAAGTAACGAGTTCGATAAGCAACTAGGGAGGAAGTAAGATTTATCAACTTGAGGCCTGAATGAAGCATTTTAGAGCAACTGAGAAAAACTAACAGTCCCGAAATTATTGCATATATACATAAAATAACTCTTCACGGTATTTGAGCCATTTTCCAGTTTCAAGCACCTTTAACTTTCGCGCACCCTAATGCACAAATACAGGCCTTTTCGAGCACCCTTTAATTTTCGCGCGTTTCTCCTGCGCGAAAATAAAAAGGAAGTGACAATTTCTGGAATGAAGGTACCTTATCGGACAAAACTTTGTCGGACAAAAGTGTTGAATTTTTTTAAGGTGACGAAAGTTTTGTCCGACGAAGTTTTGTCCGATAAGGTATATAGCCCAACCGGATGACTGTTTTCTCAACGAAAGAGTTTGTGTTCATATATATTGCATATGATATACATATTACTACTGTTTTACCTGCATCAAATACAAAAACAAAATTTACAAAGATAATTTTAAATATTTTTTCTCAATTTGTTAAAAAAGAGTAATAAAATGAAATTGGCCATGTGAAAGAAATGTGTTGTTTTTTTCTATCCTGGTCGGAATTCTACACAGATTAATGCGATTGATAACGAAGCGATCAAGATATCAGTAAATCTGTGCACTTAGATAAACAAGTCTTTGGCGAAACCTTCAATATATCGCTCAATACTGAGTAATTAACTGAAGTTGCGGCCAAAGCTGCACACACCATCCTATATACGTTTGACTCGAAACTTAACACTGGCACAATCTGCAATCAGCAGAGATATTTCAGTAATATGATTTTTATTGTTCACCCGTCAATTACATTGATAATAAGGAATCAATTTCTGGAGACTAGAAGATATATTTACTATGACAACCTGTTATCAAATATACCTGAAAATTTGCTGCAGGAATGCTGTCGAAAGCACGATGCGACATGTATGTCTAGAGTGTGTTGTCTGCTTTTTTTGCCATACATCCTGAGGAACCTTGATTTGAAATTTGCATTGGAGATAGTATTCAATAAATATTAAAAAAAATCAACATTCAAAAAAATATTGAAATCAATCACTTGTTATGGCATTTGCCGACGTCAGCATTTTATACAGAATCTCAAATTTTAGATTGTATAATTATGATAGAAGAAAGTCTTTTAAATTCTGTTTTCAGATTCTGGCTTTCACAAATGTGTGAATATGCGATCCTACGACACTATCGCGCGCCAAAATGTCAAAGAATAAATTTTGACATCTTGGCACCTCATTCAATTTTATGAAGTAATTTCTCTAAATTCTTTAAAATTTTGTCAGGCGAAATTGTCGAATTTGTGCCTAGGTGACGAAAATTATGTCTAACAGAATTTAGAAATTTAAATATAGTTTGTCCATTTAGTTTTGGGGTAAAAAAACCCCAGAAAATCACTTATCGTTTGAAAAATAAAGCTGTCATGTCATCTTAAAAATGAATGCTTCAATATGTTAGGAAACTAGATCATGAGAAATGAAGTAAATTAAAAGTTTCTTTTCAACAAAGCAAAGTTTCGAAAAAAGTTGAAGTTCGGGCCCAAATTTCGGGCAAAATTCATTAATGCTCCGTTTTTCTTAAAAATTTACACCTGAAACAATTCGAGGGTGCCGATTTCAATTCCGGGAGTAGTTTTTCGAAAGGTTGCCAAAAGCTGGGAGTTATGACCAAATTTCGCCCAAAAATTTTTAGTGCTCCGCTTTTCTTGAAAATTCACACCTAAAACAATTCGAAGGTGCTAATTTTAATTCCGGGGGTAGTTTTTCGATAGGTGACCAAAAACTGGTGGTTTGGACTCATGTTTCGGCCAATTTTTTTTTATACTGACTAAAAAGAGGTCCCGAGATCGAGGATGCCCGTGTCGAGTTCCAACAAATTTATATTAGTGCAAGTGTTAAAATGTTAGCGCGACAAAAAAGGACGACAGAAAAAAGAGAAGAGAAGAACACTGAGTGTACAGCTTTGTAAACACTCATGTAAAACAAACATCTTTATTTCTGGAATATTACCATCAAATTTTGATAAAAAAAAAATATCAAACAAAGTTTCAGTGCATCAGGATATCTTTTACTGAAACGACAGGAAAAGTCGCTTTTATAATAGTGTTTTACGATGATTATTACTAGATAAACTGAAAAATAGAGAAAAAAAACGAATTTCACGAGTTTCTATAAACATTTTTTTTCGCCAATTTGAGTTTTAGTTTTAATTTAATTTTACTTTGCCTCAATGAAAATGTAATTCTGTAGAATCAGTTCAGCTCAGCTTCAAAGTAACGGAAGTGACTATATGAATTTCTAAAAGCGATGATGGAATAATTAGCACATCATGGAACTTCCATAAAATTCTTGGTAGCTAAATTGTCCTCATAGTCCGTCCCAATCGACAGAGTGAAATAATGGTACAAGGCATCAAAGCTCGCATTACCGATGATTACGTCAAGTTCTTAAATATTTGACAACATATATTAGCACAAATCTTGCATGGTTTAGCAATTTGTTCACCTTGTCCATTCTGTATGTGCAGGTGAGCTAATAATGGCAGAAGAGTTAACAAACATTCATTTTAAAATCAATTTATTAACAACACATGACGGCAAACGAAACTTCTGTGAAATTTGAACAAGTTATGAATCCATAATGAAGATTTTCTGAAAATTATGTTTTGCAAGTGGCACCACAACTGCAACATATAGCCAGTACACGGAGCGTGCGCTGCTGTGGTTGGTGAGAAAAACAATAATTCAGTTTTCTCCATTGTTTTTTCTATGACAGAAGATATTTCCATTGGATCTAAAAAAACTTTCTTTTGAGTTAAGGTTATTATGTCTTTCTTATACTTTTAACAATTGATGCTTTGAACTTTTGCATTTCACTAAATTCCATTTCCTTGTGGAATGTTGTGACATGATTTGAAATTTACACATATATCACAGAAATGAGAATCATGCTTATTTATTTTTTTTGGATCGCCAAGTAATGCTGCTTGAGTTGGTTTTAGTTCTAAAATAAATCCATGAATCTGTCTGTCATGGCATTCTATTCTTGTTTTTCAAATGAAGCATCATAAGCATTCAATTTTTCACAGGCTTGATCGCAAATGTTGTATAACATTTACCGAGTAAAACCAACGAATCATGAAATCCCTTGATATGTCACATTAATATTAGATTGTATTTTAATACCAGTTTCTGCATGACGGTCTCATGTAATATGTACATGATTAAAAAATAGTCCGACATCGTTAGTTGAACAAGAACATCAATTCGTGCAATAGAAAAGCCCCATATTGTCTTCGCATGCTACAAAAACCTCAGCCATTAAGACATGAATAATTAGGGATTGATGCATAATTAACACAGGTTCATTGTTGTTATTAATACTTAATGAATAAGTGCGTAACCCTCACAATCTTGTTTACTGTTCACATTCAAAGTTTTTCACCAGCCATAGGTTGCGAGAGCATTGAAATCTAAGCCACATTGAAGTTATTGAGAAATTATTGATAATTTTCTGTATTTAGTCTTCACTACGATTTATTGGCTTTATGAATAAATGACGTATTGATTCAATTTGGGTTGTTGTGTATTAAGCTGGGCTAAAACACTTTTTCGTAAATATGTTTGTGGCTTGTACGTTTTCAATGTCGCAACAGAAAAGTTGGAGGAGAAAGAGAAGTGAGAAAACACGCAAGGTCAGTTTTTCACACTATATTTTGGTCATGCGTTACCCGCTGACAAATAAGTTCATGATTTTAGCCGCGTTTACGTATTCTCCAAATCGAATTCAATTGTTCATTCTACGAATATGTAACTGTTGGACCTTTTCTGACGCCCTTGAACATCTTGATGAAAATGTTGTTCTTTTCTTTTCTTATTGTCGACGAAAACTGCCATGTTTTTCATTCTGTGTTGATCACCTGCTTCTTCTTCGTATTTATGGAAAACACGCAATTACGTTCGTACAAAAACAAGAAACATGATCGACTAATAATACGAACATTTCGATATGTTTGCAATCTCATCTTCGACATTTGCAACGATAGTAACTGGTGTGTCTATAGGAGACTGATCCAGGAGAAGTTGTGCTGTTTTTCGATCTGAATCAGATTTCTTCTAAAATTTGTTAGAGATGATGCCCTCTTTTTGATGGTCAAGATTGGGTCACGAGTGCGAAAGATATGACCATTTTATTAATCTTATACTGTGTATCATCATAAAGCACAATTTTATCGTCAATATTTATGGTTAAGCTTGGTTTCCACCAGGCGATAACTTACGGCGATAGGAGATATCGCCCAAAATTCTGGAAATTGTCGCCAAAATGGCGATAATATGATTTTGGTGTGAACACCCCAGGCGATAGAAATTTAGCGGCGACAAAAATGTTATCGCCGACGAAAAAAAACAGTGAGAAACTAGCGGAAGAAGTACAGAAGTATCTATGTCTTTAATAACAAACAAGACAAAGACTTTAAAGTAGAGGATGTGAAGTATAGCCTTGTTTAAGATCCAACCCGCTCGCGCTCAGTAGGGTCTTTGCACTTTCGTTCAAAACTGTGCTTCTGACGTCACAGAAGAATTTCACGATTTTCGAAAACTGGGGCACGCGCAATGAATATAAACAGTTTAAACAATATGGCGGATGTGTTCCGAAGCGGAGGCAACGTGATAAAAATCAATCGATGCTATCATCATGTTGAAGTCATTGCATTTCACGGTTTTTATTCGAAATCAAAGGTAAGTCTTTGAAGATTTCTTGTGCTGTTCTTAATGCCTTATGATTTTTGTCGCTTCAAAATGTTATTTGTTTGACATTTTCTTGCTCAATTACGTCAACACATGCTTTCCCTCGCCTCAAGTGGCCATTTTGGAAAATAAATATTTATCAGTCCCAGACTGCTTTTTCAACGCAGTCAAACACAGGTTTGGACGAAAGTGCAAAGACCCTACTGAGCGCGGGCGGGTTGGGTTTTGGACAAATCACGGCGACATAAAATTATCAACCGAAACAAAAATTATCGCCGCGATAGATGTGAAAATCCTATCGCCTGGTGGGAACCAAGCTTAACATTAGAGTCACCAGATGTTGAAAGTTGTTGGGGAAAAAATAATCAACAACGTTTTTGTCGCTGTGGGACTCCGTTATTTCTACTTGTCCTTCCTGCAACACGGAACAGGAATAGAAAACCTGGAATTCTTCAATGTGATTTGTTCCATTCTTCTTACCCATTTCCGTTTTGGGCTGCATGGACAGTTGTTGTGACAACGGAAACAGGAAAATGAAACAAAAAATAATGAGAACTATAGCCACGACAAGTGGAAATTATGAGAGAGATGTTTATTTCAGTTTATAGACATTGTTTCGATATGCTTCTTTAAGGCGCAAAAATTATTTGCCTGTTAAAGAGGGGAACCACAAAGTAAAATTTAAATACCATTGTGTAGTACAATTTTGGGACATAACGGAAGATTACTTCGCGTTATTGTCAATTGTCATTTCTCTGGTGAAGAACTATGTTATGCATCTAATATAGGCATATATAAAGATCTTTTTTTTACTTGTTGGTTTATTTTATTTTTCGCTTATTTTTTGTTCATTTCTTTTATGATATTGCTTGTTGTTTTTTTAATTGCTCTTTTTTTGTACATTACCAATGTAGTACCCCTGTCCCACGTTCAAGAAGAGGGACATATTTACGTTTCTGCAAATGACATATTAATCTACGGGACAATTAAACTCACCTAGTTTAATTATTCAACTATTACAGGAAATTTGCAAATGATAAGTAGTGGTCGTAAATAATTGTCAGTTATCAGAAAAGTCTTTTACGCTCTCCTGAATAGATTAAAAACATAATTGAGTTTGCATTTTGATGGCACTGTCGAATGCATTGAACGACTCCTGCAGTCATTAAAGATTCCCATTAGTCATTTAATCGACCTGCCATGTGTGGACTTCCTTTAAAAAATTGTACTATTGTTTCTACAATTACAAGCACAATGGAAAATAACTAGATGACGAAATAAGGCTTTAATGGAAGCAGTGAGGCGTGTGATTGATGTAATAACAGCGACATCAAAGCTTATAAACGAGTGATGCGTATTTTGTTAGTGCAGTCAACATTTGTGTAAACGCTAAGCTTGACACGTTATGTTAAACGTGTCCGTGTGCGTGAGAGTTTTGGTTATACATAGAATCACAATTTGCTGAAATAAGAAACATCAATATGGTTTGTAACTAGTTCTTATATAGTTCTTGTATATTCGTTTACCTTTTTTGTTGTTGTTTTTAATTTTCTTCCTCTCACTGGTCTATTCAAGAACAGTCGCAGTTGCAGCTAACCGCTTTTTTTAACAATTTTTCAAACTCACATAGTTTTTTTGTTTTTTTCCAAAACTGTATGAACAGAAAGAGATACATTATGATGAGTTTATCATTCTCATGTTCATTATGGAGTCATACTAGACTCGCGTATGATGATTGCCAACTCGCGGTACTCAATTGACAGGTCTATATTATGAGCGATATGTGGAAGAAAGCGATACGATGAAAACCTCCATGGCCAACCCAAATCATTCCAGCTCATATAAATCGAGATAAACGTTTTGTTGAAAATAAGAACTTATGTTTGAACACATCGTAAACAACATGATCATATCGTTATGACGTGTTCTTCCAGAGTTTGCTCTATTTTAAGTATTTACCCAATCTGTTAAGCCTTACAAACAGGAGCTACATTGCTCATTATACGTGTATGTTGATGTTGTGACCGTGTATAAATATGCATTGTAAATACAGTAAACAAATATGTGGACAAACTGTTTCAACTATGCCAGTTATTGTTATGACTGTCACTGGTGTTGTTATTGTTGTTGTTGTTGTTATGACTGTGACTGGTGCTGTTGTTGTTATTGTTGTTATTATGACTGACTGGTGATGTTGTTGTTGTTGTTGTTGCTATTACTGTGACTGGTGTTGTTGTTATTGTTGTTATTATGACTCTGACTGTTGTTGTTATTGTTGTCAAGTTACAATTTCCATCTTCTTGGCTTCCACAATACGTTGAATGCGACGTGGGTGAACGAATGTTTTCTGTTGTGGCCATTTAATGGATGATTTGCAAATCAAAATTTGACGAGGAAGCATATTTTTTGCTCATTATTTTACTCGCGTTTCCATTGTTTGTACATCTGTTCTTTGTTTAAACGATGATTTTATAGAAGTTAGTGTGCCGGTCTTTTATGACTTTGCCTCTTCAATGGTATTAAATATTACGACATCCATAGAGTGGAAGTAATTATTGAAGATATCAGGTTGCAAGAGAACAATTCAAAGCTGTTTGTTACCCGAGCTAATTTCAAAACGATAATGACATTCAAGGCTCTTTATTGCAGCATTTATAGCACACCTTCAGACTTTAAAGTGCATTTAATATATGACGTAAATGAAGATCAAATTTTTTTCCTTTATAGACAATAAAAATGTAGATGCCAAAACAAACTTTGCACATCTGCAAGAAAAACATTTGTCCAACGTTTTTTTTACAACAATTGACATATTTTAGCATTTTCAAGGCGCTCTATTTTCACAGAAAGACCGATACAATGGCTCAGAACTGGAAATTTTGATGAACTTTAATAAAAAAATGTTCTGTTGTATTCTATAATATCAAAATGTTAAGAATTGTGTAGAAATGAAAGAGGTATTTTTCTCTTCTGTTTTTCAACCAAAATAGGATGCTAACGTAACGTGAGTAAATAATAGTTTTTAATCCTTTTCCTATACACATTTCTGTGATGTATGTTTTATGTGAACAGAGAAAATACTTGAGTTGATGCAATTGTGGCGTACCGACTGTCTACCAACTCGTTAATCTGACATAATTGCATTAGATGTGGAATGTAGTCCAGATATGTGTGCTTTTTAACTTTCGTACGGCGTTTGTGTTTGTGTTTGTGCTTGTGTGGCGTTTGTGTTTGTGTGGCGTTTCGTACAGTGGTGTATTTTGGTGTGTGGCGTTTTTTTATCGCACGATTGTGCAACATTCCATGCATCTGACAACAATAATAAATATTTACTGCCAAGGTGTTCAGTGTCAATCTTTTGTGGGCTTATGCATTTCAGACATTACACAAATCGACCTACGAACGATTAACTCTTATTTTCTGTGTGAAGTGATGTAAGTGACTTTCTGCTTAGCCGATTATTAATTAAGTATGAATGGCTAAAAAGCAGTTAAAATGCTTCTTTAGTTTCACGAATGTCCTACTCTCCATGTGACCGGAGGCTTACTGATGAGAGAATCATTCAGGTAACCTTTTTGCCATAGCTGCAAGCTCCATGCACTCTCTGTGTCTCGTTGGATCGTAATTTCAATGGGATTTTTGCAATTGCTAAATAAATGTTGCGCGAGAAAACTTAACACTTTTTGGTTTTAATCGTCCTTCTAATCTATTATTATACTTTATTGTCACAAATTTCCGCGAATTTCGCGAATTTTTGCCAAATTCGCGAAAATAAATCCTCGCGAAAAACG
>JAYJMG010193232.1:0-11220 GCA_036873935.1 Stomotoca atra
TCAGATATAGGTGACTTTCGTTCAATATTGATAATAGTTTCTTTTAAAAGCCCTGAGTGCTGCTCTCCCGTTTCTTTTATGCATATGAACAGTTTTCCATTCGCGTTAATTTAATGTTTTTGTAATATTGAGAGGCCTCAATTCGCGTTAATTAAGTCATACTTAAAAAACAAGCCTTGTCATTCGCGTTAATTTGTGATCGCATAAATTGCGTCCGCGTTAAAATATTCCATGTTCAAATTTCGTGTAATAAGGTATTCTTGCGTTGTTTCAGATATTACAGTAAAAACCAGGTATACTTACCACCAAGAAATGAGCACATGGTTTCTATGAGCACAAGACATTTACTTGGAAATCTTTGACATATCGTCACCAGAATTAATACCAAGGAAAAAATGTACGTAGCACCTCCAATGGCTAATGCTGCCAACACAATGTCAAAATCTAAAAGAAACAGTTAATAAACCGTGGTCAAATTGGTCTTCAGTAAGGTTTTGAGAACATATAAAAACTTGGTGTAGCTATTTTTAGGTATCGCTTGACTATTAAACAACTTTATTTGAGAGACGGTAAATAAGTTGTTGGATATGTACACTACACTAATGTTTTTTTTTGTTTTTTTTTGCTTTTTGCATAGATCTATAGATTAAATACACTGACAGCCAAAAGTCTACAGTAGTTTCAGCAGTTTTTCTACCTGGTAAACGAAACTTTTCTTCTGATACTTACTTTTATTTTTGTCGAATTTGAATATATCATCTCTCGTGATGCAAAGAGTTGAGTGACATCCCTTCCAAAGTCCTATGTGAATAAATTGAAAACATTTTAGAAGAAGAAGAAAAAAGAAGAACAACAACAACAACAACAACAACAACAACAACAACAACAACAACAACAACGACAACAAGAAAGATCTTTACCTCCATGTGAATACTTGCTTTTTACCCAATAATCCACTGCACATGCTGCAGCAGCCAAACCAATTGCTCCGACCAAGATGAAAGTGATCAGGTATTGGACAGTCCGAAAGCAGCACGCCATCTTATACTAATATTTCTAAAATCATAGAAATATATTTTATATTTTCTATGCTAAAATCAAAATTTACTGAGTTTAATCTATTTCTAATCAGATGAAGAAGAAACAGATTTACAAATTGGGTCACATTACTAATTGTCGAGACACATTGCACACCGTACTTCATGCTGTATCCATGTCGTTTCACGTTCAGTATGCAACAAAACCACCTCAGATCAGAATATATGGATGCAGAAGTCGGGATCTCTTCGTGCTCTGCTGACAGTCAATTATCTCATATCAAATACTTTACAAAATGTTTGATAGATGTTTCACCACCTTGCTTAGCACACTTCCAGGCATGGATTCGAATTTAAAAAGCTCATCCAGTGCGGTCGTTGTTCCATTTTCTAATTCTCTTCTTTGTTTCATTTTCTCTAGATTTGCTATTCGAAAAAAACATTCGAATTGACGTTCGATCACACATTCGACAGAGGATCTATGCTTGATGAAATTGCGTAAAATATCCATTGCATTATCACTTAATTAAAAACACAGAAAATACACGTGGATCTCGAATAACATCAATGTTCTTGCAGGGAACCAATGCAGATTACAGCTCAAATCAAATTTTCGTGCAAGAAATTAACGTGGAGAAAACCAAGTTAATTTCATTGATCGTTGATTTTCTCTAATAAGGTGGTCATTATACATACGGTAAAATCCTCAAACTTTGGTTTCCCCATGCCTCAAACTAAAGACATAATACAAGTTTGGTGTGGCAATACGAGAGATGAGAAACTGATGAAGATAAATTTACCTGAATGGACTTTCAAAAACAAAGAAATGTTGCAAAAAATGTGAACTTTAATCTTGTCCTAAAACTCAAATCAGCGCATTATAACCTCAAGTTTACAGCGGGAAACAGCGGGAAAATTTTTTGACCTACTTTGGCCAAGTTGGAAAAAAAACATTTGGGTTTTAAAATTTGAAGAGAACAGTTATCAGGTAAACAAAATCAAGGGTAATAACTGTCGGGAAAAAAATTAGTCTCCGCTTTCCCCAGAATTTCTGTGCGACCGTTCTGTATTGCTTGTAGATTGTAGATTAGCCTCAAATCCCAATTTCTGTCGATCAAACGATGTTGAGGAGGAGTTCAAAAGTGAGTAAATGCTTGCATCACTATGTGACATTTATATGAGTTACGACTAGCTGTATAAATAGCATGCCTCATACTTTCACGATACCAAAAAGTTCCCCGCTTTTATTTTTTAAGCAACGTTAGGGGGTTAAATGACCATTTTTGAGTAATCCGGGGGTAGTATTTTTTACCTATAATGAACGAGTTGACCCCCTGATATTGTACGGAAAATTCAAATGGGGACAACTTGTCTAACAGTCTGAAAATAAATTTGCATTTTTTAAATGCTTGCAGTGATGCAAGACGCTCACTACACTTTTTAATTTTAAACCCCTGTTTTTTCGTTTTTGTTTGCTGTTTACATGCACAATATTTCACATATTTGTACAAAACCACCACTAAAAAAAAATTTAACGATTGAGAATTGTTTAGACAAAGTATCTTCTAATTTCCTGATTCCTTAGATCCTGTGTAGGGGGACATAAAAACAAATAAAAGCACCGTCTAGAATTTTCAAACTCCAATTGCAGCAAAATCGTTTCAATAAAAAAAGTTTTGATCCTGATAAAGCATATTTTTGGAATATTTTTCATTAAAAATACACCAAATACACCATCATCCTCTCATAACGCCATTTGGGTTGCCTTAATATCGTTGAGAGCTTTCGTAATATCTCAATAAATGTGTAATGCAATCTTTTAGACAAACAAATTGCTAAACAGCTCTAGCCAGGATTCCTAGCCCACAATTTTAAGATAAAAATTAGAACTAAGTAAATTGGCTAAAACAGCTCCTATTCTGTCAGATAATCGAGCTAAATTATCTCTACTGTTCAAATTGCACAGAAATTAATCCTAATTAATTAAATTATATTATGTAGTCTCTTTTGAATCGTGGTTAAACATATATAACAAGACTTGAATTGAATCAGCATCAAGATGCGATCACTTCCCACTAAGCAAGCCTGATCAACGCCCTTAAAATACCGATATTTATCCATAGCTTAACATGTAAAGTATACTCACTTTTACGTTTTTATTTTAATCCAGATTGTTCTCCATCATAACAAGTCAAGAATTCATACGCTGATAAACGAGTATGATAATATTCAATTATTTTTATCATAACAGACTACGCTCCAGGTCAAACAATGATGAAACACGTTTCAAGTGTTATCACAGTGCATAGTGACACATCGTGTGACCATTTCATTAAATAAGGCTATTATTCATTTAGCATTTTAAACTAGTGAATTGGAATGGTTTTTTTTTAACTTTTCTTAATCAGGAAAATTAATAATTTAATGATGCTCTGGCTGAAGTAGGCGTTAGCTTTTGCTCCCAATAAAGATTTTAGGTTTTCTGCTATTCACTACATATCACACTCCTTCGCTGTGTTGAACTCTGACCAAAGGTTTGAATAATTCAACCAAAATAAACGCTGTTCGCTGTACGCTGTTGGGTTTTGTACTTATTTACCTTGGCGAAAGGGAGGGGACAACAGAGTTCTCTCATGTGCTTCTCTTAACGTTACCCACCCTATAAGCTCAATCATGCAACAGAACACATAGGGTCACGTGAACAGTTAAAAACTTACGGTCACCAAGCTATACTCCAACACTCTCACAGGCTAGGAACCAACAAATAATATTCAGTCGTGTCGAAAAACCAGAACTGGTTCTTTATAGCGATTTATAGTAATTTCGGAGAAAGCACGTTCGAACCAGGACCGTTTATTTTTTGTATAGGATAAAGTTGCATCTGAACGAGCGTGATGCAAAAATTCTTTATTTTATTCATCATTCTTTAGATAACAATTCGTGGTCAAACGGTGCTGAGCGAGTTACCATATTTTTATATGCACCAGAATGCATTACTCGTGTGACCAATTCTTGAATCAAGCTACTAATACCATTATATTAACACCGCATTCAAAAGTTAAATTTTGCAATTTTTTTGCACGAATGTGAAAATCATTGTTAATCCTCGATTATTATTAACTTTGTGTTTATAGACGGAAAAAGCATTTAATTAGCAAGATTCTCTCAATTGATATCTCAGTCAGTCAGTTATTCTTAAAAAATAAAATAAAACTTACTGCAGCAGTAGTTTTTAATTTAGCCGCGATTCCAAGCAATCTATTCCATCTAAAAATCTGATTAATGTATCACCCCTTAACCACATCTCACTTCTCTCATCTTTTTTCTCCTCCAGAACTTCTATAATTCATACAGCTGCACAGTAGTTTAGCATGCCTGTAGCGATGAAACGCATGCTAAGAATTTTAACAACAATCCTGTTTTAATTTGAACATTTTTTCTTTACAAGGTGGCTGCTGGGATAACTTTGAATATTTCTTACATACTCAGTTCGAAATTACCATCTGCTTGCTGTTCGTAAATAATAAAGATGTGAGCGAACGAAAAAATATCTTACGATCATTTTGTAATTCATGAATATTTTAAAGGTTAACTAAACGTTGAACCTCTCGTATCATCATGGTCAAATAAGAGCGCAAGAACTTCCACAATGTTGTCACAATGCCTCCATACTACGTGTGACCATGATATTCCAATAGGACCGTAAAAACCTCTCTCTTCTGCATCAATTTTTAGACATCCACTCTGCACAACTCCACAAAAAACAAAAACCTCTTCTTTGCAGCGACATCAATGTTTTCTTTTTCTGACTTTTTACACCATCAAATATATTAAATAAAACTTTTCGTGACACTGGTTACATAATAAACAATGAATTTTTCTTTATACATGGTCAAACGATCAAGTGTCACAGATCCAACGTATCATCAGACTTTTACAACAACTTTGTTGACCACTGTGTACCAATAATTTACTACATAACACTCACTTTACATTCACCGACCAATTACTGGCACCTTTTAAGTTTTGTTTGGGAAAGTAAGACAAAAGTCAGGTTTGGCCTTCTGTACCAAACTGGCAAAAGCACAATCTAATTTGGTTTTACGACAAATAAATATTTCCTTTCAGTATTTTATACAACCTTTCTTGTTAAAGAACGCAGTGCACATGAAACATAGCTAACATAGATAATGAGGTAGCTGTGACCCATTTGTTGCTACAAGGATATTTTTAGCCTGTAAGCAACAGAAAATTAATTGAGCCAAGCTAAATTACGACTCCTTCCTTCATACAACCTGGCCAAATGGCCTTGATAAAGTCAATTTACCGATGTGTGGCCAGTACCTGTGACAATGTCAACAAGAAAGTGAAGCAACACCATTCATCTAGAGGTGGGAATTTCAAAGAAAAGAATTTCATGCATTTCAAATACCAAGTAATACTATCCTCCTGGAAAAGAGATTTCATGAAACATTGGTCACTAAATTTCTATCTTCTTGTACATTCAAGTTTGATCCTGAGCCAATATTTGTAGCCAATAAACACAGATTCAACATCGCCTGGAAAAAAACTGCTACCATACGGCACAACGGGCGTCTGTCGGAAGGTCTGTGGACAGGTTAGATATTAGTCGAGATAGCAAAAATTTGACTCAAATATCAACTTGGTGCTGCTTTATAAAGTTTTGTTTGACGAAAAAAAAACGAGGAAATATAAAAATGCTTGCTACTCACTGATCTATTCATGCTCGTAGACGAAGAAAAGTTTCTTTACTGCTTGCAAACTAAACAGCTTGAAATGTTTTGCTTACCATCGAACACAAAAAGGTGATCAAGTAAAATACAGAAAGATAACGAATATTACTACACTCGGATTAAAAGCTTTTCAAACTCTTCATGTCAGCTTATCTCAAGTAACACCACTAACGGTCGTTTGATTTTATAAAGCTCTGTTTACACACATAAATGCAAATTCTTTTTGAAGACAAACATGTATTGTGTGACATTTAAAAACCGTGAAGTACAAGCTGAAAATCTTATTCAAAATCTTTTCGAATACTTCTTTGACACCAAACAACGTAAGTGTGTCCTTGCTCTGCCCATGTTTTCTTTGGCTGTTGCCAGGGTGCGCAATTATGTTTTATCTCAAAACGATGACATTATGAAGACAATATGTTAGGTTATTCAAGAACTGAGGTCTGTCTTCGCAATATCCTTGAACTCAGTTAAAAGATAAATTTTGGTGATAAAACAACGAAACAGTTTACGTTGTTGATGAAATATTTCTTTAAAAGGGAATCCCTTAACAGACTTTGCACTCTGCGCTAAACGAATCACAGAATAGTGTCACTAATTACTTAAAAAACAGTTAAAGCGTTTAACTCCTCTTTAGTGCCATGTAAAAGAGCAACCAAGAAGATAGAATAATGTATATGCAATGGCATTGACAGAAATCAAAATTAACATAGATCATTCCCCTGGAATTGTAATATTATTGAGTGTGTAAAGTTATTTTGAATGAAAAACTCAGGAGGCCGTACCAAGAGAAATGGTTTTGGATTTCTATGATATTATCTGCTTACATTCCAATAAGAGAGAATCATGGTCAACCGGTTAAACCAACACTAACACAATTCTTACAGACGATATCTTACGTTACTTTTAGGTCGTCTGACCATGAAGTTTTATCTTTTTGAAAGTATTACCCTTTAAGCCAGTCATAACTTTAAACCAATCTCGTTTCTAAACCCATCGACATAGCTTTACGCACATCGTCTGATGTCATGTAAATAAACAACCTCGAAACCAGGGTCGTTTGTCTCTTTTTGCTATGAAGACGGCGAGACATTTAAGAAGTCTTTCATTTAAAGAGAGACCCTTGACTTACCTTTGCATTGTTATATTCAACTGTATCTTGATGAAGAGATTATGCATTGATGCATAAGACTCTAGAGAAGAATCCTTTAAAAAAAGTTTCTCAATTCTTGTTTCTCATTACAGATTCCGACAGCACAAGAAACCAACCTCGTTCCCATTGCTGATGATAGTGAATGGTGATGGTGATGGTGGTGGATTCATCAAAAAGGAGAAGAGGTCCTGGGAACGACGTTGACAAGAACCAATTCAGATAGCTGGTTGATACTTACAAAACCGTAAACGAAGCTCTTCACACATTGGATTTCTGATTAATCAATATGCTTCACTAGCCTTGGTTCAGTAGTTAGATCAACTTAACAGACTGCATTAATAAAATTATTTTGCTGGTATGGAAACCAAAGTGTGTTTCGAATATAAGACACTTCAAAAAGTAGTAAATGTAATCAACGTAAGTGTTTAGACAGTCCCTAAGTGTTTACATTATATTACAGAGAAAATTAGACCGCGAACTCATCCGTAATGACTTTTGTGTTTCGAAGATTGTTCTGTGGTCATTAACACATTGAAAGTTAACAAGCTCTGAGACACAACCCCAATGCTGGTAAATAATTTTACTAACTTGATAGCAGTAAATGAACAACGCTTCTTAATCTGTATGCAAACTTTACCTTTATTTTCGACGCAACGTTTACCTGAATTTGGAGTGAATGAATTAAGTGAATGCCACATTTTTCGCTCCTTCCATGCGACAAAAAAAACTATTGTCAGACATAAATACAATATTATGGTTACACGTATATATCAGCATGAACAATCTCTGGTTGTGATGTAAATAAAAATTGCTGTGTCATGTCAACATGAAATTATATTGCATCATTAATTCACAGTTGCATTGTTTATCTTCTGTTATTTTATGTTGGACACAAACAGCTTTTTGCTTTTCTCTTTTTTGTAGTCGCGAGAAATTCCAATATTTATTGTTTGGAGTAAAAATTGTGAAACTGGGAAGTTGGGCGGGAAATATGTGCTCACTTGAGCGTAATTATTGACCATGCCGTGGTTATACGCAATGCCAGAACAACTTTATCAAAATCCTATAAAATTGACCTTTCTGAAGGAATTATTTAACAGATTTTTCGTAAAAAGTGAGAAAACAATGACCACGAAAACAGTACTTGACACAGAAAATCTGAGAAAAACATGGCATCTTGAATGATACTGTAAACGTATGCCAAGCCGTATGCCGTATATTAAAACGTTGGACCCAGGATATCAAAAAATTTACCATTATTGTGCCTGAACACGAGATTAAGCACCCCTTGCAATCAAAATATTTCGCGTTTTTTCGGTTGCTTTCGTTCATTTTAGACTGACTCTTAACACCAATCCGTATGAAACGAAAATCTCCTACCATTTCTGACTTACAGACTTTTCATGAGAAACCGTGTCCTAGCTGGAACAAGGCTAAAATCATATATTATGGATTTATCATACTAATGTTCATTATGGAGTCATACTAGACTCACGAATGATGATTCAACGAGACACGCCAACTCGCGGTACTCAGTTGATAGTAGATAGAATCCTCTCACTTACACAAAGGCTAAAATCCCCTAAATCCTCAACAATTATGACCATGATTGTTAGACTTTCAGATGCATAACTAAACTTTATTAAAAAAAATTGCCAAAGTCCTGGTTCGGGGCAAGAAGTACCAATCATCACTGTTGAAAGATAATGGCTAAGTGAAAGATAGGATGCAAGGGTCTTCTTTTGACACTTGATCACTTCATGAAACTATGACACACACACAGAAAAAATGCAGACACTAGAAATATAGACTATAAACACACACACAGCTAATAATAATCTGGTCTGTAAAATACATGGAAATGTGATTTTGGGATGGTTCCAAGGCTCAATCTTTTTCTCTTTATAAGCTTACTCTGTACCAAGTTTCATGCTTTTACCCAAAAAAGCACAAATTTTTTACCAACTCCCCTCACTAAGCTTCATTAAGTGATGTCTCACGATGATAAATTATTTTTGTCTTACTTTCATGTCAAATTATGAAGGAGGCTGGGGGAGCTGTAGGGCCTGTGACTCTGTTCGGTTGTCTCTTTCTGGCATATGCACTTGTAACAACGCTGGGAAATGAATTAGTATAATTTTTTTAAAACGTTAAAATAAGTAAAAGGATGAATGAGTGAATGAGTGAATGAGTCAATAAATGAATGATTAAACGAATCGATATAAATTATATCTTTTTTTCAAAAACTTAAAATCTGAAATGAATTTTTTCAATGGAAAGATTCGAAGTATAACGATTGAAAAAAGTGATTATAATTTTAAATTATTTTTTTAACAATAATAATATTTTTGGCTGGGCTTGAGACAAAAATAAAAGTACAAGGCAATACAATAAAATCAATCGTACAAGGTTTATTTTTTTTAAATATGAGGTTGTATTGTGGTTTGGATATGACGCATGAAGAGAGGCTCGTGCCATTTGAAGAAAGTTTATTTCTTTTTCTGAAGTGCTTCCCTTTTTCTCTGGTGAAACGTCAAGACGAAAACATCTTTGTCATCCTTGTTGGCCTGGTGATTACTTTATTATTTTGTCCTATGTTTGAAAAGGCTAATCTGCGTCAAAACTGCATCGTTATGACAGAACTTACCTGATGTCAGCATTTTTTGTAGCAATAATAAGCATATACACATTTTTGCTGAGCCTCGATATTCTTAAGAAATTTTTGATTCTGAGCCTAATATATTCTTAAATTATTCTATTTAATGACAAGGTTGTCACAATTCCTGATATTAACAAAGTGGCAATCTGATACCTAGATTATATTCTACTGGTGCAATCAGCTGAAAATGTACATGAGCAAAGCGAATATATACGACGTTGTTACAACGTTAAGGCAACATCGTTTGACAGGAGTTTTTCAACCTCGAACCCAGGGTCGTTCGAAAAGAGACAAACGACCCTGGGTTCGAGGTTGTCTTGACGATACTCTCTGGAATATAACTACAGTGAACTTTCGATATTACGAACCCCCGATTTAATAGCGAACTCTCGCTAGCTATAACGAACCATGTTCCCTCGTTTTACGCTGACTAAAGTCTCATAAAGTCTCTCCACATAACGAACTCACGATACAACGAACTTTTTTATGTCCCTTCGGGGTTCGTTATATCGAGAGTTCACTGTATCACAGTTTGTCGTCGTGCGTTACGTTGATATGAGTAAAAATGTGTAGTATTTTGTCCCATAAAATGGCAAAAACTGAAATATAAGTTCACTACACCACTACAACAAATATACAAGATTTGAATGGTTTTACTACAGTACACTCTCGATATCTCGAACTCTGAGGGGACCGGGAAAAAAGTTCGAGACAGCGAAAGTTCGAGATACCGAGAGGTTTTTTGGTCCAAATGAGTGCGTAGGGACCGGAGGAATTGTTCGAGATATCGAGTATTCGAGATACCGAGTATTCGAGATATCGAGAGTGCACTGTATGTCTTCTTGGGTGACCCGATTTTTATCTCATACCTTCATCACCCCGAATTTCGGTGCACCCGCACGGAAATACTGGTACTTATTTGTAAGTGAGAGGACTCGAACTCACACCCCTACATCTCACTCTGCTGGTAACAGAGCAAGATTGCTTAACCAAGTGCCTAACTCGGCAGAAGGTTAGCGCAGCATGAGCCGAGTTTATCCAACCTCGATCCCAGGGCCGTTTGCCTGTCCTCATATCGAAAAGAGGCAATTGGCCCTGGTGGGATCGAGGTTTTGGAGTTTATCAAATTTCAGGAATGTGTACAGGCTATATGAAGCTTTGAACGAAGGCTAGCGATTGACCGATGTTGAGTCGTTCTTTGCCCCAGATCCAGATTATTTTATCAAATCATCCATTGCACAGTACGTACATCACCTGCCTCAAGCTTGGTACCTACGGTAAATACGTTTTTATTCGGTTTTCTTTATATTTGTAATGAATACTATTTGAACTCTTGTTATACAGGCATAAAACCAGTCTGGCTCTCGTTTTGCTTCCGATAAAACTCTAATCTGAAAAAAGTAAGGCGAGAGGGGGCGCAGCAGGGGAAAATATGTTGTTGCGTCTAGCAATCTTGGCGTACAAATCTGGTCGGTCGGTCGGTCGGTCGGCAAAAAAAAATTGCTAATATTTTACCTTTCAAGTTTTATTTTCCCTTTCTCCAGACATATCTAATCGAAGGTATCGAACTTCGATTTCGCATCGAATTTGTCGAAGATAATCGAATTTAGTTCATCA
>JAYJMG010193343.1:0-11217 GCA_036873935.1 Stomotoca atra
AGTAGGAGTAGTAGTAGTAGGAGAAACACGGGTATTTTAAAGACTTTAGTTCCCCACGGGGGTCCTAAAGTCAATTAGGTTTACATTTTATTCTTTAAAGAATTCATTTGTTGTTGTTAGTCTTTCCGTAGAGAAGTTATTTTTTTTGTGGTTATACTTTCTGTAAAACATAATTTTTTACAAGATGAAAATAAAAATCTCTGCTTTTTGTTACTCTCTATAATTTGACTTTTGAAAATATCTACCAAATTTTCGGCAAAAGAATGAGGTTTGATGAAGATTTTATTACTTTTCACATACACACAACAAGCGTCATGGCATTACCTCAAAGCAAATGAAAATGAGATCAAATGCATTTTAAGTTGGAATCTGAAATACCTTCACTCTTACAGGGTCATGCCATAGAGGAAACTGCAATTCAAATTCTTCTTTTTCGTCAAGAATGGATTTTACCAAGCTAAACCAGTTATGTACGCAGTGAATTATTGCATTAACAGTGACCACTGACAAGTCTCAACCTCCATTTCCATCCACAATAGAAAAATCTAAACGTATTACTGAACCTTGTGAGCCATTACTGTCGTTGGTAGCAGGTAGATCCGATGACTGGTTTCCTCAACAAAGATAAAAAAGAATTCGCTAATATTGACTTTCCATAATATGCATAAATTCAGGGTTTCATCCACCATATTTGCCACCTATCAGTTATGGTTGTTCGTTTGTAGCAAAATTTAACATTCAGTTTTTTCGTGCAACAAGGGCTATGCTGGCAAGGCCAACGAATTTCTTTTCAACGTCAACACATTTCTCTTCAACGTCAACGTATTTCTTTTCAACGTCAACACATTTCAATTCAACTTCAACGAATTTTTTTTCAACGTCAACACATTTCTATTTAACGAATTTCTTTTTAACGTCAACACATTTCACTTCAACGTCAACGAATTTCTTTTCAACGTCAACACATTTCAATTCAACGTCAACGAATTTTTTTCAACATCAACACATTTCTATTCAACGAATTTCTTTTTAACGTCAACAAATTTCTTTTCAACGGCAACATCGACAAATTTTTGCAACACTTTTTACAATCAACAAAAAATTTCGTTCAAGGAAAATTCACTCAACGTTTTTCAGTTGGGCGCATCTGGTCTGAAGTTTTAACTTGAATAACTGGACGAACCGCTCACAAAGAAATCGAAATGAAAGATCTTGAATCCAACGAGAGAGCTACAAAGAATTACTAAAGGCCTGTTTACATTAGTTGGGGGTGAATTTTCTTCTTTTTGTTTTCTGAATTTTCTTTAGAATTTTTGTCACGCTTTTCAAGTCTGCCGCTTCCAAAAATTGAATTAAAATGAATAAAAAGTGTAAATTACACTCCATCAATTTAAAGAAGATGCGTACTTATGGGTATCCCCTGCCATATGAGACTAAAGTAAAGATATATATATGTATAGATAAAGATATAGTAAAGATGTATATAGTGTAGATGTATATATGTATTTAAGTCGGTTTGTTATATATAAATGATTTTATTTATGTTAATAAATTTTATATATGTGAACTTATTTCACAATATAGATTATTAACAAAAATATATAATAGAAATACGTAAATATATATAAATATATATACATTATATATAAAAGTATAACATATAAAAATATATATAATAGATAAATATGCTATATATATATGTATCTTACAGTATTCATATATATATATATATAATAGATAAATATATATATATGAATACTGTAAGATTATATATATAACACAGTTTTTATAAAGTGTAGAAGTTTACTTATATATATATATATATATATATATAAGGTTCACTTCCTAAGATAATTTTAGACGACCTTGCTCAACCTCACCTTGATACGCATGTTTTTTGCAGATTGAGGACATTGATTCAACAACAAATAACTGATTAGTTGTTTCATAAGAATCAAAATTGTCATGAACAGAAAACAATACTTCTTTTCAATCAATTACATTAATTATCTATACACAAACCAGCTGCTCAATTTTTCTTCTCTTTTTCGGATACAACGAACAAAGTTGAGAGACGTTCAGAAAACAAGGAAAATGTAGATAACTCCAAAAAACATTTATTTTGGAAAGTTTTTTGCTAGCTTAATTAGGTGATTCCATTGGCGATGTTCTTGCTACAACTACTTTCTGTAGAAGCAGTGCTATCTTTAGCCAGGGTTCCTAGCCCTCTTGTCGCTATGATAGAATTTGAATTGTCCGCAGTACAATTCAAATTCTATCATAGCGATAAGAGGGCTAGGAGCCCTGACTATGCTACTTCTAGCAATAAACGGAGCGGATCTTTTTCTGGATGCTGATGGGTATAAACTATTCCCACGTCTGAAGTTGCTGTTTCTTCCTCGTTCATAAACTGAAGAAAGCTCTTCATTTGGCGTGCTGAATGTATTTTGGAATGAAGCCAAATGCTTTTGATCGCCATGTTAGAAAAAGGGAAATAAAATAGACCACCATGCTCTTCACAAAAGTGACGCATTCACATGATGGTGGATGTGAACACGGTGTGTGACAGTTTTATCGTTTTTGAGGGGAAGTGAGTCATATATATAGATGTGTCCACAAATGTGAACAAATATCAGTGTATAATATTGTGAAAATAATAAATCTTAGTTCTTTTAATTTTCGCGCCCCTTTTATTTTCGCGCAGGAGAAATGCCAATTAGAGCTCACGGACATATACTGTCCGTAGAAAACTTCCAATGTCATCTAGCCCTCTTTCGCGTACAATTCAAATTTTATCACAGCGACAAGAGGGCTAGAAATCCTGGCTATGCTACACACGGACAACCATAATCAGTTTCCCCTAATTTCTCAAGGAATTCATAGGAGTAATGAAAATTGTGCAGGAGAAATGCGCGAAAATAAAAGGTGCGTGAAATTGGAAAATGGCTCAAAAAACGTTAAAGTCAAAAAGGCACTTTGAACTCTAAAGTAACATGGCATAGAGACATGCCATTCCAGTGCTGCGGCGTAAGGAAGTAGTCAAGGCAGGAATAACCATTTTTTTTATACATAAGGGATATCTGAACACATAAATTTATACCTTGCAACTGCAAAATTGACAAAAACCATTAAAAAAGATGCGCGCGAAAAAAGTTCGGTGATTGGTGCACGAAATTTAAAGGATGCGCTAATATCTATTTTAAAAGGGCAGCGAAAATTAAAGGAACTAAGGAATGTATTTAGATATACAAAATAATACGTAATAATATGTAATACAGTAACACTTGCAAACTTCACTAGCAACATAGACGTTATATATGTGACTTTTTGTAAATTTATAGAAATGCAATTCATATATTCAAAATTCACTTAATACATATTAAAAATTGCTCTGAATTTATATATAATTGTTTAAAACTCATATATATATATATAGTTGTTTTAAATTTATATATAATTTTCCTAAATTTATATATATTTATTATAATTAGTTTGTCATTTCTCATGTTCATTATGGAGTCATACTAGACTCACGTATGATGATTCAACGAGACACGCCGACTCGCGGTACTCAGTTGATAAGGTCTATATTATGAGCGACACCATGTTGATAAACTCGGCTCATGCCGCGCTAACCTTCTGCCGAGCTAGGCAGTTGGTCAGCAATCTTGCTCTGTTACCAGCAGGGTGACATTGTGTGAGTTCGAGTCCTCTCACTTCCACTTATCGCTTATATATATTTGTTCTGAATTTCTACTTGCAAAATAGTTTTTTATATTTTCAAAGTTTACTTTTGTCTCGTATGGCAGGGGATACGTCTTTTCCAAAAATCGTTTGAACATTTCCATGCTCAACATAGCATGAAGTTATGTCCGAGAGCTTTGATTGGCTTAAAAATTTTCATAACTTATGAACATTTTTAAGCCAATCAGAGCTCACGGACATACACTGTCCGTAGAAAACTTCCAATGTCACCTAGCCCTCTTTCGCGTACAATTCAAATTCCATTACAGCGACAAGAGGGCTAGGAATCCTGGCAATGCTACAAACGGACAACCATAATCAGTTTCCCCTAATTTCTCAAGGAAATCATAGGAGTAGTGAAAATTGTGTTGTGGCAGACAATGATATATTGTGTGATATGATCAACTTTGTAATCTAGAAAAATCTAGAAATCCTAAAATAGACATGATCAGTATAACTGCTACTTTGGTAAAATAATCCTATTCGTTTTTACAAAAATCTGTCAGTTTCCATGTTCAGTTCACGGCTGCTTTCTCACAAAAGTTTTCACTCAATGTACTTATGATGCCTTCGCGGGAGTGAAGAAATGTATCACGAGACAGGATTTTTAGATTCTTTGAATTTTTTTTGGATTAGCAAAAAAAAGCAGCCAGTTTGGATGTTACGAAATGTCAAAAAGTACTGCGGAGAAGAGCTATGTTCAATGTTATTTTCATACACCCCAGGATTCCTTATCGTGAATGGTCTAACGATGGGTGAGCGGACATTAGCCAGTAACACAGACTCAACATTACCCGAAAAAAAAAAAGATTCAAAAAGGCATAACAGCGCGTTTTGAATGGTCAGTGAACAAGCTAGCGGGGATTTACGAAAACGCCACTTTGAAAAAAGCCTCATATTTGACCCAAAGCAGTTTGTTCTGCATCTTTGATGACAAAATGACTGTCGGTGCGCTATAAATCGAGGAAACAAAATGTACCTGCATTTTCTATTTGAAGTGCCTTACAAAATATAATACTGCCTTTAAAACTGGAGCAGAAAACCTGGTCCGTCTCTCCACAATGCACAACTGTTCAGTCTTACAACTTTTGCTTTTTTTGCCCGCGGCCATAACTCTTGACTGGCTTGTTCTAAGTGTACTAGGAAATGGGCAATATTTTTTGCTGACGTCAGCAATTTTATGCAAAAATTTGAATTTTAGATGCTTACATTTGAAGAGTCACAACTTTTGGAGGAGAAAAGATTTTTTAATTCTGTTTTTAGATTCTGAAAGTACAAGGGAAAAGCTTTCACAATTGTTGCATTAGTTTGTTATGAAAATGTGATTCTGATGTACTATAGCGTGCCAAATTGTCAATAAACAATTTTTGACGTTTTGGCGCTCCATTCAGTTTTATGACGTTATTGTTTCAAAATTGATGACATCAGCAGAATAATGTAACAGTGATTAGTACTTGGTGAAGGTTTGGAAGTCAATATCATTTATCTATCAGAAGTTATGAGCAGTTGAAATTTACAGTGATTTCTACCAAATTATCAGAAATCTGACTACCCTCTCTCAGAAAAAATAGAAAATTTCGATCTGGAAATACATTCATGGCATAATACTTGTTTTTTGTAAAATATGATAGATTTTAAAGTCACAAATTTAAAGCCGGTAGGCGTTGCCCTTTTAAGCTATTTATGGTTTTCCAAGCCGCGGGCAATAAAGCCCCTTCCCGGTGCTAATAGGGTTAACTGTCTGTACCGAGAACAATCGAGGCTAAAGTACAGATTGAACTTGCGAATCCAGTTTGATGACTGTTTTTTTTAAGAACAAAATATCCGAAGTTAGATTATTTTTTAGGAACATTCTGAATTTAGAGCTGCCATTTTTCTCAACTTCAGGAAACACCATAAAATAACAGCCTGTCGTCAAGAACATAAAATGCCGCCTTAGCAAAATTATCTTTAATGATGACTGCCGGGTAATATATGTTAAGTGACCAAGAACATTTCCATAAAAGATAAACATTCAAAAAGAATTCTTTCGAGCGAACAACCAGCTTAAATTCAAAAGAAATGCAGACACCCACTTCGTTTGTGACAACTAATCTGACTAACAAATTCTGAGAAGTGTTTATTATCCAATCATATTAATTCTGAGAAATTCAATGAACGAACGAAAAATAAAACTTCACCACTACTAAAATTAGTAAATAAATGAACATCTTGCCAATCTTTGCAGGGTAGAACAAACTCGGGATTTTAAAACAGTGACATCTCCAGAACGGGGGCGTTTCTGCACCTCAAAGTTTATAGGCTTTTTCTCTGCATCAATTGAAGCAAAATTTATGAATCCATTTCGTTATCCCGAAGAAATTTATCTGGCTAATATATTCTTTTCTTTGCAATAATGCTAAAATACGAACTTATCTTACAATTTGTTAATTTCAATCTTTCCCATTTACCATCTTTTTTTGAATGTCATTGGAACTCTATGTATACATCTCCATCAGTACAATCGCTCTCTACGTTTAAAATACTTTTCATATTTTGAGTATTAGAGTCATGTACTTGTCCATGGTATGGCACTTTTCCTCGCGGTGGAACTCTCGGAGCAACCTGTTTTAACAATGGATTTTTGTTTTTGTTTTCCAGCGAGTGAATTTCTTTTCCGTCAATATATTTATTCAAATCTTCATCGATCGATATATAGTCATTATCATCGGAGTCGTCGTTGTACCGAATGGATTCGTAAGCGTTGTCCTCGCAATGAATACTTTCGTATGTGTCACCATTCAGTGCATCAGATTTACCATGTGGTCCCTTCAAACTTGTGTACACTGATTCTTTTTTACTTTTTGTGTTGGTATCAGTAGAAGTTTTACTTTTCTTTGGTGTTTTGTTCATTTTGCTCATTTTTTTAGTAACGCCTGAAAAATACAGTATTTCATTCTTTTATTAATACCCTAACAAGTCGCAGCAAAAGGGGACATATTTCGCAGAGTAAAAATGTATGTACGGGTAATTGAAAAAAGAAGTTGCTTTATCTGCAGCAGGGACTTTTTCGAATTGCGGTAGTATTCTTTGGACTTTCAGTAAAGGGATTCACTAAATGACTAAGGAACTTCAGAATCATACTCCTTTAAAATGAGATTACTTCAACCAACATCTGCACAGTTTGACAAAATTGAGAAGAAAAAAATTGTACTAGAAGAGCATTAAATCAGAAAAATTCCGACCTATGACGTCGGTTTTTGAAGATTTACGTTGTCAAATAAAGATCTTGAGTTTCTTGCTCGTAATCTGCCACAGAAAACACCTCAATGGGAACTCTTATACATTAAAGTTTTCCAGGGTCGTCAAAACGAATATGATGTATAACGATTAATAAATTACTCACGTTGCTTTTCCTTGTCAGTGCAAAGCCATACCAGAAGAATAAAGTTAAGAAGAAATATTGATCCGATAAATATTGTTGTGAAAGAAGGATTCCAATGCAGAAAAATAGTCGAATGATTCATGTCTGAAAAGGAAATCAGAAGGTTATAAAATGATGAAAGGAAGTCCGAAATTCTCTTAAGTGGTATTAAACTTTGTTACGGAACTAAATATTTCAAGCAAGTCTATCAATGCAAACACTCCAATTCCACTCAGTCACTCCAATTTCAAGCCACATTTCAGTTTGTTTACATTTTGCGGTGAATTCAAATTATGAATTAGCAAAGGTGATGCTCTAAAAATTTAGAACGGTTGCGTTTGATTTAATGGGAATAGGATTATACAACCCAGTGGGCAAAATTGTTAAAATATGACTGTGGAGGAGCGTATTTCTATTGAAATGATACGCATAATGCGTCTCGTTTCAATAGAAGTGCACTCCTCCACAGTGACTTTTTGACGATTTTGACCACTGGGAAACCTAATTTACCAGAAAGAGAAGTTAACACTTAATTGCTTCTAAATTGAATATTTAAATTAAAGGAAACGAAATCGTGACTTGAAGAAAAAAATCAATATTTTTGATATGACGAACTTACAAGAGCATGAAAACACTGATTTTTGAAAAGAAGAGTATTTGAATTTACAGATTACCTTGAAGTATTCTGCAAAATATGATTTTATTGATTTTCAAAACAAAGCTAAACGCTATTGCTAAAAAGAATTTCGGATTTCCCTCAACTCTGGGGGAGCATCTTTAAAACTTATAGGAGACTTTTCTGCGTAAATCATTGAAAAATTTCATGGAGAGAAAAGGAAAAAGACGAAAATGAGATATGATAAGATAAGAGACAGGGGAAATTGCTCAGTCAGAAAACAAATAAATCTCACTAACTTTACCTGATACCATTGTAACCAGCAAACGTCACCTAAAAATCAATACGAAGTCATTTTGTAAAAACTTTAATTGACAATTGACTCAATTCATGACTTTCAATCAAACATCATTTTCCTTGATGATAACTGCCGGTCAAGAAAATACCGGAAAAAGCTAATTTTTAATTAATTTGATTAGCTACGGAATGATATCTTCTGGATGTCACGTATGAATACATGAGACAGACAGGAATATGGCGAAAGTAAAATATCTTATTATGATAAATGATACTTACCAGCAGGCACACCATGGTCAAACGACGTTCAAACAACGTTGTCTTTTGACCATGATTTTCCCGCTGGGTTAAATTTAATTTAGTTTATGTCTAACCCTATTCCATTTTTGGTTGGGGCAAAATTTCCGTATCAATAAAACTCTCTTAATGAATCTTTGATAAATGCGTAAAATATGCTAAAATTTTACGTATCTTATTTTGCACGAAAAGTTATCAATTGAGGTACAAAAAATAATTGCGTTGTTGGCAAATTGTTACTTGGATGGTGGAATATATAAGAGAATAATAGAGTAAGAATAATAAAGTTATATTTGCAAGTTATTCAAAAACTATACAGGTATGAATTAGAAACCTTGCCAAGAAAAAACGGCAAACAGTATTAAAAACTGTTATTGTTTTCAAATCATTTGATTAGGGTATCTTTTTAGACTGGTTTGTAACTTTTGATGTAAGTCACTATATTTGCGCCAATAACATAAACTAAGCGAAAATTAAGAAAGAAATTAAGATAGATGTTCTTATAATTTATAGATCAGAAAAAAGTTTTTGTTATCCGGTCTGTAAAATATTCTTTTGTCGTCAATACCCGTTTTGTATTGTTAATGTGACATGAGTTTCGAATATCTTTGACTTTTTCTGGAAAGATACAAATTTCCGGTCTGTGAAATACACAAATATCACGTGATCAGCCACATGACACCAAATTTTTATTCTACAAACCACGGTTGCCTAATGGACAAAGGGTGAGGATATTCCAAGGGCAGTTCGATGTCACACAAAAACCAGGTGTGACGTAATTATTATTCGGCTGTTATGAAAATCAAGCGGAGATAATTCTGAGTAGAGTTAAATTGAGTTTTATATTTTTATGGCTAGCCTCACTAAGCTCGAGGGGTATACCCTATCGCTCGTTTCCAGGAGGGGCCACGGCTTTAGTGGGCTGTCCTGGAATATTTAACGCTCTACTGTGCGACACAGTCCCATTTGAAGGGAAAGTGCTCTCCCATACAACCCCCTGCAACACCCGATGATCACTCTCAACTATTGGCCCAATTTCCCTCACAAGGTATGGGTTGACTGGAGGAGTGGCTTTTCAGACATGATCTCATAAGCATGTCGAGCACCGGTAATGAACCCTCGACCATCAGATTACAAATCTGATGACTTGACTCTTAGGCAACGCTCGCTCATCTGTTCAATAAATAATAAAATTAATATAAAATTTGTTTTGAATTTCAATATAAAACTTACTTAGTTCACAAACATTATTTGTTTTTATTTTTCAATATAGGAAACCATAGTCAAAAATTTTTGATATTTTTGGTTCGCAAAAGCATGGTAAAAGTAAAAAGCAAAAAAAATAAAAAAAATAAATAGAATAGATAACATAAAGAATTTAAGTTTTAAAAAAATACTACTAGGTACAACAACTTCTAATAATAATAGGTTTCTAAACTTTCTTGTTGTTCTAATTCTATTAACCTCGTTCCCAGGGCTCTTTTCCGATTTTTGAATTTCTATATATCACACTAGAGATGCATCCATTATTATCCTATAACCCCGGGCTATTTCAGGATCTTAAAAGTGTAGAATCTTAAAAGTGTGGACGCAGATCTCGAAAGGTAAGATATAAGTAGGTAATGCGGTACACGTTACATTTAACCTTCTGTCGTCAAAGAATCATCCTAATTGGAAGGCTTATGAATAAAAGTAATTTCAATATTCCAATTCAATATAAAATATCTGACAGAATGATATGGTATTTTCTGGTCCCAATATCAGGTGGCAATTTTTCTTTATGTAAACTTGATATCAGATGCAAAAAGTCATAGAGTTTTCAATTAAGTGCCCTATAAAAAGAGATGTCTGATTCATAACATATTGCTTATATGTTTGGCACATTAAAACTTGGTGTTTTGCAAAAAGAATTGTTTAATACGTGGAGCAGGAAGCTCATAGGAAATTTTTGTCCACATTTTATCTGAACTTTTTGTCATTTTCTGTAACGGTTGTCATGGTAAACTGTTAATGAGAAGTCTGTTATAAAATCGCGGAAAATATTAATTGGATAATGATCACGTAATTCTTATTCTTAGAATTAATATCTTCCCAGCAGGGAAACCATGGTCAAAACATATTGCAACAACGTGCTGCAACGTCGTTTGACCATAATGTGACCGTTTGGTTACGGTGTACTTTTTGCTGTGTATTTTTTTAAATTTTGCATTAACTTTCATTATTAAAAATCAATAAGGAAAGTAATCTTCCATCACATATTTAATTTTTACTGAAGCTTCATCAAGGATGAACCAATAAAAAATGTAAACTTATTCTGCGAAAAACAAACATTGTGCTTTATTTTTCATTTTGCGAAAATTTCATTCATGCAAAAAAATTTGAACTTAAAGTATGATTGGACTCTGTTTGCTGATCGCCTCATTCATGGTCAAACAAACCTGCGCTAATGATAATACGGCAATACGGCAAAGAATAAAAATATTAATATATATAATAAGTCGTATCTATCAAATCAACTACCTCTAACTTATAAATCAAATGTAACATTTTAAGAATTTCCCATAAAAAATTGCATAGGCGATAAGACCAGCCCACATAATGTATTTCAATCTAAAAAGGGTATCTTTAAGTTGGTATCATTTTTAAGACATCTTCTTTCTATTTTATTTTTGACATAAAAGCTTGGAATAAAGAAAGTGTCATTTACTTACAGTTTGTCCCAACTGAATTATTCTTTATTTCGTTTTCTTCGTCAGTGTCTGATTGAAACGCGTTTAATGCAACTTCTGTTAAATCTTAAATTTACTTTTGTACACATCAAATGAAAGTGACAATACTTCATTAAAAACTGTTAATTGCT
>JAYJMG010193454.1:0-11208 GCA_036873935.1 Stomotoca atra
ATGAATGTATGGACTCGGCAGAAATCGATTAGCAACGTCACAACCTCTCCGTTGGTGCTGCAAATGTTGCAGCGATAAGGCAGTTTTCGAGCATTTTCCCATGAATAATTAATGAGCAAAACTGCAATGTCAGCTTTCTGCACTTTTTTTTTGAGAGGAAGCGATTAAGCCACAAAGATACGAAATTGCAGCTATTTTGCAAGATTTGGCTCTAATACCATCTAACCACCTTAAAGCGAGGTGTTCGTTAAAGCGAGGGTTCGTAATATCGAGAGTCAATGGACGAAAATACTTATACTAATCATGCAGGCAATTAAACACCATTCACTTCATTATCTTTCTGACACTTAGTAATACCACGTAACGGAATTTCATACAGTCAATTCTTTCTACTTAATTCATTTGAAATATAGAGAAAGTTTAAGATAGGTAACGGAAATTAGAAGGCAAATTAGACCAAGTCTTAACTTCGAGATACAGAGAGTTCAATTTCTTTTTTCAAATATCAATAGGTGCAATAAGTACTAACGAACAAAAACGAAACTATAAGAATTGAAATAATGAATAATGCGAATGGTATTCGTTATAACTAACATGTGAAAAGAATATTACAAGTAAATATAAGCCACTCTTTTTCTCTCAGCATTTCTCACTTTTTTGCTAGTGAGAATAAGCAAATGAATATACGTAACTTTCATTTCAAGAATTTCCCAAGTTAGATTCGGGAACTTTTCTCCTCAATTTACAATGAGAGAATATGGAAGGATAACATTTTAAAACAGCCATGTGTTATCATGTCTCCTTTGGTCTTTTGGGGAAAACAAAGTCGTGAGTTAAGTGAAATCATACTACCTCAAAAAAACAACTTTTAGTTTTTTCTAAAGTTTCAACTTTTTTCTTTTCTTGCAACAAACAGCGGTACGGTAACAGTACGAAAACACTGCAATAAAAAGCTAACATACGATTAAAGCTATTTCACTAAAAGGTCTTTGTCGATTCGTAATAGACCCAGTAATGCTAAGCCTCCTTTGGTTAACTTCATACTCATGATTTTGTCTTGTCTTTGATTCCAATATTTTGTAACTGCAAATTTGATAAACCATGATATATGCAAATTTGATATTAAAAATAAAATCATGTATGAGCTTTAGTTTAGAAAACGTCGTTATACGAAATAAATTCGAACCAGTTATAATTGTAATTGCAATATTTCGAAGGGTTTTAGATACCTCCGCTTTAAGAGCATAGAATAAAATATGATTAAATTAACAATTGTTTTCACGTCGATTACGTCACATCAGTGTAATCAAGGACACTGAAGCAAATTTTAATAAACGGGGGGGTTGGAACAAACGGGGGGGTTGAAAATTGGCAAGGTGCGGTTTGTCTGAAACGTATTCATTATCATTGAATACAAAGGCTTAAGAATGAAACTGACTACTTTCAAATGCTCACGAAGATGAACCTTTCTGTGATAAGGAAAAAAAGACGCACGCAAATGAATTAAATGAGCAAGTTGTATTTTTGAGAAAGAAAATTGAACAAAGGTTTGAAAATATTTTGGCAAAATTAATTAGCGGTGGGGGGGGGGGGAGTCCGAATAAGAGCGGGAGGGTTGGAAAAATTTTCAAATAGTAATTAGCGGGGGGACGTCTTTTCGGAAGGTAAGAGTAACTACGTTATTTGTATTAGTAATAGCATGAATTTGAGGGCAAATTGGGATTAATAGCCCAAGTTTCATTTTAAAAAATAGCAAAATAGCCCGAACGCAGTGAAAAACGTCAAAATGAAAAGAGGGCTATTAATCCAAAATTGCCCGAAAAAAGTCATGCTATTCCTGGTTAATCATATGCCTAATTACAACAGCGGGCCGATTACAGTTGAGCGGGCTGATTGCAGCTAGGAGGGCCGATTACGGATTAATAGCGCCCTGTAAAGTACGACATACTGTACTGTGTTTGTAATTAGGTATACGATTAAAACCAATACAATACGATAGTAGTTGAGCGTAAATTGACGTTACCAATAACCACCGAGACTCAAGATGTCTTTTGAGAATTACCAATACGAGGCTCACTCAAGATTATATATGAGCTTGGCACTTACCAACCAATCATAATTAAGTTCAGTTTGTCCGTCCAAATGTGTCTTATTTGATTGATAATCTTATAGCAATGCGAGAATTTCTCATATATTGTTATGATAAGGTCAGGTTTGGCTGATATAGCACTTAAACAATCTGACACGCAGTTTTTGGAAATTACTAACCACATTTTTATTTTGGCAAGATAATGTTTAAAGGTTGTTACGTCTGCTTTAATATGAAGTGTTCAACTTCATTTGGCAACACTACGCAAATTTGAAACCGTCCACAGAAGCCAAGAAGAAGAAGAAGAAGAAAAGGACGCCTTTCTTGTGCAATGAATTGTGCACTAACAGTTACAAAGTCAATGAAGATCATTAAGTGTCAATAACCTACACGACACAAATATATCACAGGTGCACAATTTTGATAACAACATTCTAGACATAGTTATAAGCCATTTAAAAAATACTCGAACTAACCACCAAGCCTAAAAAAGGTTACTTTGAATAAGGAAAATCTGATTAGTACAGATATTTCGACGAACCCTCTTAGTCGCCAAACTGTCAAAGAAAATCAGTTTCTCGTGAAACTGAACCCTATTGGCTAAGGAAAGTCGATTTTCTGGTTAGCGTGTCACATCCAAAAAGTAAATGCGCTATGCTTTTTTTTCACGAAAAAAACACAAATGTGGAGTGTTTTTCCTACCTTACAAATACCTGGATGCGCCAGCATTTCCAAAAATTTTCAAACAGTATACTGGATCTAGCTAGTTTTTGCACGTTACGATTATTTTTGTGCCACCATCTTTAAATGCTACTTGCGCGCCAGCCTTTATTCCAGAATTCAGAAAGAGGCTAGTTCTAGTCTGAATGGCAAGATAACAGTTTTTTCGTAGATAGTGTGTCGTGCTGTGCAAATGGGAAGATGTTTATTGTTCTTGTTTCTTTTTCTTTTGAGATTAAAAGGTTCTCAAGGAAAAGAGAAAATGCCCTAAAATTGCAATGAAAAGTGTTAATGCGCTAAGAAAAAGGTAAGTGTGCGCGGACACGTTAACCAGAAAATCAACTTTCCTTGGCCTTGTTCATGTTCAGAAGTTGAAAACTGTTCAACATTTTTGTTGTGGAGAGTATCGGAAATTTCATTTGTGATCTTCACTGACTTTGTAACTGTTAGTGCACATTTTAGCGCAAGTGAGACTGGACAGCTAAAGCACTAACAATGTTTAAGTTAGCGATTGGTTGAAAACTCAAACCGTCATCTTTGAAATACTGTTACATCGTGCAGAAATAATTGATATGAAAACGTGTCTCACTAATGCACCTTCCATTCCAACATATTTGGCTGTGAAAATTTGTTGAAAAGCTTCACCTGCAAAATTGCTGATATTGTTGTTTTGGCAAACTTTAATCTGATGAAAATAAATTCTTGGCTAGAAGAACAACGCTTTCGTATGTTTCTTCCTGTAAGATGATCAGTTAACAAAATATCGTTAAAGTTCCAAGTCAAAATGGAACGCATATTGTGTTGCTTCAGCTGTAACCTCTTTGAATAATTCCGAAAAAACTCCAATGATTCTTGAAGCAGTGTTATGTCAAATCATTTGATTTAGTTTTATGTGGACAATAATTAATACAACGTTTTTAATTTACCTTTTGGACTGAATTACCTGTTTTCCACATTGTTCCCGAAAAGTTAGGTTCCAAATGGCATGTAGCTAGCCACGGTTCGGTCCGTCTCACCGCTATTATAGATTTGATTTGGCGCGAAAGGAATGTGACAATGAAACGATTTTAGGATTTACGTATGAGCGCGAACTCTGTTTGGCTGAAAAACATCCATAACTTTCTACTAAGTAATACCAAGTAGCAACAATAAAATAGACAGTTTTCTGGATATCAAATTCAAACAGTCATAGAAACAATGCAAATACGTATTCAGAAATATGAAATATCACTGCTTTATAACTCTATGAAAGTTTTTGTAACAAATTGTTTAATTTCCGCACTCTTTGCATAGAATTGAACATCTGCCGTTTTTAGCAATGAAAGGTTTTACTGCGTTACTTTTACCAGTTTCAGACAAATAAGCTCAATAAAATGGTTGTTCCCACAGGCGTTGGAATGGAACTTTCCAATCACGATTATACGCTTGTGACATGTACGTGAGAATTGACCAAAAAGGAGAGGAATTTCGAATTCATGTTACCTTATTACATAAAATTTGAACAAGGAATATTTTAACGCGGACGTAATTTATGCGATCACAAATTAACGCGAATGACGAGGCTTGTTTTTTAAGTATGACTTAACTAACGCGAATTGAGACCTCTTAATATTACAAAAACATGAAATTAAATCGAATGGAAAACTGTTAATATGCAAATTTCAAAAATTAGTAATAAAGAAACGGGAGAGCAGAACTCAGGTCTGAAAAGAAACTTATCAATATTGAACGAAAGCCACCTTTATCTGATAAACTACCTGAGATTTGCCCCAACTGTTATTTTTTTCTACGTGGCCAAAGAAATGGTCTCGTGTAATAACACAGGATTAAATACAGACATTCATTATAACGGGCGGTAAAATAACACTGGCTACAAATTAACGAGGTTTCAATTAACGCGATTTTTTGCCGTTCGCGTTAATTACCACACAGTTCAAATTTCGTGTAATAAGGTATGCTAAAACCAGTTAGGAAAATCATTCGAAAACTTCAAAAAACTTCAAAAGCTTAAAAAAATATTCACTTATAACTTAAACCCAGGGCTCCTTCCGCTATTCAACAGGCTGGACTTAATAAAAACGAAAAGAACGCTGGGGAGGAGGTTTAGGGTTTAAGAGTGTTTCCCGATGCTTCTGCTAACACATGATGATTTCATGATTTTCATCGTCTAGTATCTGGCTCTAAAATATATCCAAATATTGAAAAGGGTGTTGATTTCAAATCCATTTGTTGTTTTCCAAAGGTTTGGTTTACCTAGCGAATCAAAATTTTAAGCAGTTCACGATTATCATTGCATATGCGAAGGCCATTTGGCTGCTGTCATGACTCTTGCATATATTTCTGCAAGCTTCAACTCGTGCTGACTATTTCTATCAAGCTCATCTGTTTTATGCTTTAACCCTGTTCAGCCTGGCCTATTTAGCCCCCCCCCCCCCTTTGCATCTCCTCAACTAGTTTTTCAACTGTTTTGAAACTCCACATGCATTAAGCTTAGCATGTATGCAACCTTTTTATCAGATCAAAAATTTGCTGACGACATCGATTTTTGAAAATCGGTTATATATAAAATAAATTCAATTTTAGAATCAACTAGTTACCCTCATATTAAGCATTAGGAAAACTGTTATCGTTATTTTCAAAATCCCAACAAAATTTTTAATTTTTTTTTTTAATTTCACTTGACATAAACAAATTATCCTCATATTCAACATTAGGAAAATTTTAATGGTCATTTCCATATTCCCAACAAAATTTTGGATAAAAATGATGTATAAAACTTGTCATCCCATAAAAAAGATTTGTCTTTTTTAGTGGTGAAGTGGTCTCAAGAAATGGTCCGATGTTGTGTACCGGGGAATTCACTAAACCAAGTATAAGATAAAGAGATGGTATTTCCAACATAAGAAACCAACAAATACAACAAATAAACGAGTATATGAACGATTGGGAATCTTGACCATCAAATTTTCTCTTTAAACACGTCCGTGCGCTTCCAGAGCAAAATAAATATATGGGCTGCCACCTGGCATGCCCGTGCAAACACGAGACTGAGAAAAGAGACTCCGAGGAGGAGTGCAAAACACAACACCAATACAGCAAATCCGCTAACTTTCTCCTTAATGAAATTTAGGAAAAGTCATGGAATTTCAGAACTATTGCATTTATATTACAAAAGTTACGGGGCAGAGTGCAGAGGGGATAAAAATACCCCCCCCCCCACCCCAGGCTGAATAGTCTTAAGAACACTTCGTTACGCTTCAAGTCTGCTTCAATGCTCCTTCGATGATTTTTCATTTGTGAAGATTTCGTCTGTTCAACGCTATGAGCTAAATTACTAAGTGCCTGTTGCTGCGAGCTATCTGTTTTTTGTCTCTCATGTGGAGATGCCACAATCTTTCCCGTCGCCTTTCTTCGGAGTGTGTAAATTGGACCAGATCAGATCACATGCATAAGAATATTGTCGACCAATGAATGACGTATTTTTTTCCATCCACAACCCCGATCGATAGAGACATAACCACCCCTAGCGATTTGCTTCCCTATGATCTTGTAAGCGCTGATACTGCTTTTGAACGACGAATTAATTGATGAGAATGCAAAATATTATTAATACGCATGCGTACAATAAGGTTTTCTAGTGATCTGGATCTGGTCTGATTTGGCCTGGTCCTGTTCTTGGCATTGCTACTTCCTCCTCGGATTCTTCTGATCTCCTTCTACTTTCTTTTGGAATCATCTTGCACTGAATTCTTTTATGGTGGTTCTTTGACGCCGCATTCAGTTTTTAAGTTGGCATATTTTTTCTGAGCATATCTACATTGGCATTCAGTGACTCGTACTTCTTTATTCTACCATCTCCATTTCCATTACCTTGAAGAAGAAACTTGATGTTGTTGAAAATGTCATTATCCGACGACTTGTTTAACCCTGCTAAGCACAATAGCGGACTGTTCCAACGCTTTATTTGTCCATTTCCTACTTCGAACTTTTTATTCACCTTTTTCACTTTTCTTGGTAGCCATCCTTGAAGTTATTGACAAAATAAAGTTGTCTTAGATTTTAGACACGCAACTACTTTAGCGAAAACATCTGTTTTAAGCATTTATGGAAAAAGTTGGCATACCGGAAAAAAGGGACTTAGGACCCTGAACTCTCAATAGTAGGAGCCAGGGACCCGGGATTATAGCTTAAGTAGGGACGTAGGACCCGGGACCATTTGCAACTTGGGACCCGGGACCTACTGAGACCAGGGACTTTGAAACTGGCGGGACCCTGGACGCAGTACCCGAAAACGAGGTGGGACCAGGGACTTAGTGGGACGTAGGACCCTGATAGTGGTGGGATCCGGAACCCTCTCCATTTTGGTTAGACCCGGGACCTTCCATTTAGGTGAGATCCGAGACTCTGATGAAAGATGGGACCAGGGATTCAGGTAAAAAATCCCTACTCAGGATTAACTTTTTGAGAGTTTTTGATCATGACGGACGTCAGTTGCACTGGAATGACTTCATTTTTTTGGAATCCAATCAGCAGGCCAGTATTTGGAATCACTTGATAATTTGAAGATGGAAAACAAAGCTTGCGTCTGATGGTGAACCAATCGAAATTAGGATTAATCTTTGAATTTTTGATGCATCCAGCAGAGTAGTTTGATCTTGAAAGTAAAAATTCTTATCTATCTTAGGAATGGATTTTTATTTGAGTGAAATTTACATTTGTGAAAAAGCTGCACAATCTTCTCTATAAAAATAACAAATATTGTTCAAAGCAATATTTTTAACATAACCGGGTCCCGGGTCCCACCTTTCCGGCATGCCCACTTGGACTTGCAATACGTTCATTAAGACTAGTTGATGATGAATCAATTGAGGTTTTGTAACGTTCGATTAGATTGATAGCGTTTTTTCATTGCAGTAGATCTTTTGTTTTGACTCTCAAAACAGGCTTTCAAATCCTCCAGACATATTTTCCAGGCAAAGAAGAAATTCATGACAAGTTTTTCTTAAACTCACTTTTAACTCCTAACATCTTCACGGTCATTACATTCCGTCATACGATTGGCATTTTGAGTATGCGCAGAAAATCCACGGAGAAAGTGCAAGCTAGCGACGGAAAGCGGTAGTCTGCTAAAACTGCACATGCACCACAAAAACTCAAAATTACGAACCGACACTTGAAATTGAACCAATTTTACCAAATAATACCACGTAAGGGTGACCAGTGAACAAAAATGTGCAAGAGATTTGGACCTTGCATCGCAGTAAACAACTTATCGCGCGGGAAGCTCAAATATTTTACCCTCGAATTTTGGGTTTCTTACAGTAAAGAAAAGTGATGTTTAATTAATTTTCGATACGTTGGTTCATTATTTACGAAAAACAAAGGCCTTTTCTCTAATCAAAATCAATTACATTCCTATCACGTCGCAGGAATTTATACTCAACAGAATTGTAGTGCTCAGTTTAAAAAAATATGGTTACCCAGCACCCTCATGAGTAACAGGTTAAATGATTATGCAGAATTTTTGGTGGAAAGCTAAAAATTTTGGTTACAACAAATAGACACAATTTTCTAAACACACTACAAAATCCTTGACAGACCAAAGCTCACACATAAAATTACATACATGCCAAGAAATCACCATCAGGTCTTTAATTGACATTTACAATGAGTGCAAGCAGCTGACAGAAGCAAAATGCCTTGCTTTATTTTGCCCTTAGTATTTGACTCAGTTTACAATGTCGTTCAAATTAACGAGATGCTGGTACTTGCCGGTTAAATTGCACAAAATTCTGCATGAATTCAAAACGATATTGAAAATGCAACACTGCAAGTCATAAAACTAAACATGGCCCAGTCTTACTCAAATTCGTTTCCCTCTGCTGGGCCTGAGGGCAAGTTGTTTCAGTACTTACTTCATATTTTGAAACCCACTGCAATTAGCAATTCACATAATTCAACAGTCACACGCCCACCACAAAACAGAAGGACAGAGAATATATAAATAAATACAAAATGAATACAATTTTGAGGTATAAACCTTTCGTGGGCACAAAATTTTGTGATCTGCCAAAATAAATTCCCGCCAAAGAACATAAGTGCGTCCAGTTCTTATCTATTAAAGCAAGTGCCGTGTTTTAATTGCTAAAAGTCGTTACAAAGTAGTTACAAAGTAGTCACGTATAGTTGAAAACGGTCGACGTCGAAGACACTCCAATTTGATTCAGAGTACTTTACAAGCAAATATGCAGCAAATATGATCAGCTCCATCGGAAATTTTGGATTTGTTGTTTACTTGATACCTTGAAAGAATAAGACACAAATATCTAAAACTCACAATTTGGCATAAATGCTTGTAAAATTACAGCCCAGTATTTATTTACAACTAATTATTTTCTTCTTTTTCAGGCATGAACTGCTCTGTTTTGCCAAAATTGAAAATGAAATTTATGTCAAGCTTGATGGAGACTAAGTGGTGAAGCAAAAGATTACATGTCTGCATACACAAATCAAGCAGATCATATGCAATGAATGAATGGTAATATGAACCTTAATTTACGTCAACCAAAGAAAATCATTGAAATCATTAAATCAGTCGCCAATCTGACATAAAAAATAGCTATTATTCAGAATTTATTTTATTCAAGAATTTGCAAGTATTTCACTGCACATATAAACAATAATTTATATATAATAATTATAACATAATTAAAATATACTAAAATTAAAAAAACATATTTACTTGCCTTTTTTCAGCAAAGAAAGACAACGTCTTTTTGATTCGTGATTATCATGGTCCCACGACAGAACAACAACAGGAAATATTTTACCAAAAAATGTTCTCATCTTCCTTTTTAGGTCGACATTGTTGCTTGTTGTGTATCATTACCAAAACTGAAATGCAAATACCTTTGTCAGTACGAGGAAAATCAAGCGTACATTATATTATCAATAAGCAAGATCAAGTGGAAAAATTTAGATAAAATGGGGAGCAACATAAAAATTGCTAAGTTATTCAACAAGTTATCGATGAGTTATGCTCAATACTGGTGTGTCTTCTCAGCTGCCGGTGAGCTAAAGCTCTGAGTTGGTGGAACCGTCTACAGCTTCAGTGTCTCTTAGGGTAGAAGGTGGAGAAGGTAAACCGGTTATCAGGTAATTGATGAGCTAACCTGGCTGGCCAAGCTCTCAATTTTTAAATTTTATTTTACCTTTCCTTTTGCTGATATTGATATTCTTGAAAATTGAGAGCTTGGTGACACCTCCAAGCATCCATTTGTTTTTGAAACGTCATAAATTCAAAATCGGCGAATCAGATCACTTTCTATTGTATTAGAAACTTTTTTGTTATTGTTTAAGAACCAATCAGAATCGGTATCCAAATCTTGTATAAAATTTCAAGCGGGTTTCACCCGACGCTCCTCTTCGCGAATGCGAAATCTAGAGGACGTCGGATATCCTGACTATTGATGAGCCCATGCTTGCACATAAATTTCTTTAAAAATACCTTATATATATACATGTTTAATCAAGAATTTTAAGCATTGTATCTTCACATTTCGATGAAGATGGTTCCAAGTTCCATTGAAATTTTCTCCATGTTCTACCTCTTCCACCAACTTCTCATGAGGTGATAGGACTTCAGGACTTTTATGATATAAACTTTATCCTTTCATCATACGGAATATGCAAAAACTACATCCTCAAAAATTAATTTAACATCCAAATCTGGGTCATCAAAAGTGCAAGGGTAATAGCTTCTTCTTCCAGTGGCAGTAACATCGTGCCTCATTCCTTCGCCAACATGTTTCTCAAAACTCAAGAATGACTGTGGTCAACTCTGCTAACCTACAACATTCAATTTTTGTTTTGATTGGCTAGATTTTCATGCATTACATCATTAAAATCTTTTGTTTCAAACAAGCAACTTGGTAGCCAGACTTCCTGCCCGATCGCCATGTTGTTTCGGCCGTTGTAACAATCATTTCCACTGCGCATGCTCAGAATAAGTTTCGCGGCGAAAAAGACCGTGGCTTGCATGAGGGTCCCGAGTTCCACCAGTATCAAGATTCCGGGTTCTACTAGGTCCCGGATCCCACTTTTCATCAGAGTCCCGGGTCCTGAGTCCCTACCTAAGCCAAAGTCCCGGGTCTCGGGTCCCATCTTACGAGAGTCCCGGTCCTGGGTCCCACTTTTCTGGCATGCCGAAAAAGTTTGATTAAAGTCGTCTAGACATTTTTTATGCTGATGACTTTATGATCACCTGCTGTTTTTAGTTCAATTCATAAAGTAGTCTCAGTATAAAAACGACTATTGACTATTGTCTCGATTTTTCGTTCAACATATCATACGATCACGCGTAATCAGTAAGAACAGTGAGACAAATGTCCTTTGTTCGA
>JAYJMG010193675.1:0-11204 GCA_036873935.1 Stomotoca atra
CCTGTGGAAAAGATAAGACGAGAGTAAGTTATTCAGTTGCTTATGGTGAAAAGCAAGCAAGTCATGAATGTAAATTTAATTATCGTGGAACGGCCGGAAATATTGAACCAGGTGAAGCAAAGCGTGGTAAAGCTAAGTGAAAAGATGACAAATGTAACCAAAAAGATGGTAAAAGTTATGTTGCAGGAGCATTTGGACCTGCTCAGGAACTTATTTTGGAATTATCAAATTGAGCTTAATACATCTTTATTCTTTATTTTCTTTAATTGCGTGTTTTTCGGACACCGACCAAAATATCTCAGGAACCACTCAACCACAAGTGTTGCAATTTTCAAGAGTTATTACTATTCATAGGAGCTGTGTATTAAGTGAAACAGATTTCTATGAGTTGCACTAGAATTTCAATTGTTAACGAACGAAAGTTCAAAAATTTACTTTTCAAAAAACATTGTCATACATTGTCCAAGCATAGGTATGAAGTGTCACCAGTCCTACTGATGATGTATAAATCCTGAAAATTTCATCAGCTGTAGTCAAGCAGTTCTTGAGATATGACGGCCGGTGCACACAAACCAACAAAATCATTTTTTCTAACAACCGGTTAACATGGCAACCATCCGCCATCTTTTTAACCATATTTTATCGTTATGCACTATCATAATACTATATCAGAATATACTCATATACATGCAATCATCAGATAATTTATTTAGGGGGTTACCCCTCAAAGCAATAATTTAAAGAAGAAATAATTGGTCTTAGTTCTCTCGTTCACCTGTGCAGTGTGCGTTGCGTGCAGTCCCTAGTTCAGATAACTTATGCAAGTGAGATTGGAATTTTATGTTTTTTAACCAGCCAGTTGATAGTATTAATAATTGGTTACTTATTGTCTTCGGTGGTGACGCTAAAGTACCAAACAAATTGTTTTGCGAGTAAATATTTTGTTAAATAAACAAAACCCAGTAAACACTCGACCTTATTTCGACGTATAATTCTTGTCGATATCTAGTCGATTGTATTAGGTTGGTCGACAAACCTGAAATCGACGTCAAATTTCGAGCGAAGATTTCGACGTTTTTGTGACGACCGTTTTTTGACGGATATATTTAGTCCACCTTAAGATGTCGAAATTTTCCTGTGATTGGGAATCCATTTTCGCCTGGCAATATTTTTTGTGCTGGAATAAACTTTCGCCGTTTGACCAAAATTATGCTTTTCGCGGGGATTTATTTTTGTCATTTCATTATAGCAAAATTGAAGCCAATATTGCAAGAAAATTTGCAAAAATACATTTTGCAACACATGTAAACATGTATTTGTAAGGACTATACAAAAGGAACTAATTCAAGTTTTACCAACACAGTATCGGATGAGGGAAGAAAGTATTTTTCTAAAGGATGATGAAAAGATAAATTCAAGCCTTCTTCGTCGTATCTTCTTATGCACGCTATCGTCTCTTTGGATCACGTTTTGTTTTCAAGTCTCTAGAACAGCATCGCATTGGTTGAAAATGACGTCACTGAACAGGTAACAGATTTTCGATGGCTTATTGTTTCTATGTACGATGTAGACACATTGTGTACATTTCACTAAGATAGCGAAAAGCGTTACTCATTTTCGTGGTGAATAATAGAGGAAATGATTGAGTAAAATGGTTTTCTGTGAATTTTGCATGTTTTAATGTCCATCTGAGAGAAAATTTCACACTTTTCAAATTTCAGGTTAAATATATATGCCTAAAAAGATGTTAAAAAAACAAGATATATAGTGCTTATTTTAACACAATAACTAGTTTCCAACAGGTTGAAAAATTAACTTGCAGTTCAGATACCGAAGCCTCAATGCATGTGTTACGATACTTAAGGCTATGACTTTCTAAAGCGATCAAGCAAATATGAAATTAGGCGCAGGAAATTCAAGTAAACGCGTAATTTTTGGCCACCGGTTTCGCCAGTTGGCAGTTAAAAATTACGCTTTTTTTAGTTTTTTTGTAAGTTTAAATCATGTGCATCTGTTATTCAAAAGTGTAAAACAATTATTGTGAATTTTAACTCGATTATGCTTTTTATTGGTTTAAATTAAGAAATTATAGAGGCATATGTGCATTTGATATTTACGATGACGGGTTTAAAATTTACACACCTGATTTGCACCTGATTTGTCATTCCTAATTTCCAAACGTACCTGCGTAAATTTGAGTAGATATGGCATTTAAAATTTACGCAGCGTAATTTGAAATTTCCCACTTTCCCAATAGGTTCCTAACGGCTGAAAGGCTGTTACGGAAGATTATATATGGCATCTAAAGCTACAAGAAACAACCAAAACAAATCATTACGTGGGTACTGTTGGCCAGCACGAGTAAAATTAATCAAAAATGTGCAAGTTTTAACCGATTTAACTATACCTATACCGCTACCTTTTCTTAGGACCAGGGTAGCCAAATTTCTATTTAATTTGATAGAAATCACTTTAAATTTCAATTGTTTGTATCATTTCATAGAGAAATGTTGTATCTTGTTTTCTTTTCCACACCGCAACTCAACAGAAACGTTATTGACATGAAATTTTTACCAAGCACCAATCATCATTAGATAACTCTGCTGATGTCAGCAATTTTGAAAAATCAAGTCGTAAAACTGAATGGTACGCCAAAATACAATATCATTTCTCTATGAAATGATACAAACATCATAGCATATTTTAACCCCAGGATCACATTTTCATGAAAAAGTAATGCACCACCTGTGAAAGCTCTTACTCTGTACTATCAGAATCTGAAAACAGAATTGAAAAAGATTATGTATATCAAAAGTTATGGCTATTGAATGGTATAAATCTAAAATTTGAATTTTCGCATAAAAATGCAAATGTCAGCAGATTTTCTTGTTTTGAACAGTATTTATTAAATACTATATTCATGCTGAATTTCATCTTATACCTACTTTTGGGAGAGGAGTTATGCCCGTGGTAAAAAACAGCCCCCATCTTAGTAAAACATTGATTGTTGGCTTTTGATGTTTATGAACCATTTAATTTATATTTTAATTATGATCACCTTCTTTTCTAGTGTCATGTCAAGTGCTGGTCGAGGTCAGTTTCACATGTACGGAAGAGACAACAACAAGGCGGAGACGAAAAAGAAAGCATTTTTGCTGATTGTATGGAGTTGTGATAAGTATGTGCATTAGCAAATGCCCTTTTCCTTTTTTCAAAAGAGGATCAACCTGCAACCTCTTTTACCACCATTCTTCTTCCAGTCGTCGCGTGATTATTTTGTATATGAAATGCTGTAACTTTTTATGCTAAAACCTAATTCAAATTTATTTTAGAAAGCATGTTGGCTCATAAGAATGTTAAAACTGAAAAATACACCGGCTCGAAAGAATGGAAAAGTTTTTGGTGACAGATCGGAACAATTACGCTGTTGCGAATGTATGATTGTTTAGGCCATCCAAAAAAATATGCTTGTTTCCGAAAAAGCGGGTCACGAAAAAAATTCTCACCCGGGAGGCCGCTATAACTTTTTTTTTACCGGTTGCCGCGCTGATTTTACGACCAATTTTGCGAGTATTTTGCAGCTTTATATTTTGTTGAGAATATTGATTTTGTCTTTTTTTCTCGTCAGTTTGTTGCGGGTGAAGGCTAAAAAAATTTCACCCGGCCGGTTTTTCGGAAACAAACTTGTTTTTTTTTTTGGCCTTATGATACGATGAAACTTTGAACACGTTAAAAAAGAAAAATAATATATTTATTTATAAACAAATTTAAAATATATACAATCTTTATGAAATAATTGAAACTATGAAAAAATGTATTATTGGAAAAAAAGAAAAAGCAAAAGGTAGATTGAAATTAAGCAAACGAACAGACGATTGTGCAAAAACAACGCAGAACAAAAAAAATTGAAAAAGTATACAAAATATTGCACAAATTGAGAGAGTACAGCTCAAACCTCCGTTTTCATGTTTTTTATCAATCAAATTAGCTTGACGCACTGAACATTTTAGGATGGATACCAACTAAAACTATTAATTTCAATATCTCCCGGATGAAATATTGTTACAACATGAAACTTGACATGTGTCATCCTTTATTCAAGGTCTTTGTGCAGTTTTGTACTGAGGCAATCTAGCTTTAATTGCAAATTCTTATTGTAAAGTTTTAGGAAGTGTATATATTTTGGTATTTTTTTAGAAAGTACTCCATAGAAAAGAATACGTGTTTTATTGAAGCAACTGACCCTGAAAATTGACACAGACTTCTCACTTTCGTTGTATCTTTAAGTGTGTTAATTAGACATCAATTTTCTTATTGACTGATCTTTGATTAAAAGTGGATTTTCATCTGTGCAAAAATAAATACCAACTCTACTTTTTGTCGCGGGCGTCCGCGTTATTGTACATGATGGAAGCGTTAAGGGTCTATATCCACGGCAGTTTTTGGCGGAAAAATTGATGCACAAGACATTAAATGGATGCCCCATGTTCTTTTTTATCCGGACCAGGCCAATGTAGCGTATGCGTGAGTTAAGCCAGACTGCTGATATCCAGTAGAAATTAGTTTGAGCTGACAGTACGGTCGTAAATAATTTTAACAAAAATTAATAAAATAATTTGGTAAATATTAATACAATATTAACTGTTTTACCGGTCTGTACCGAGAAATATTGCTCGAAGTCGATACGATGACCGAGGGCAATATTTCCGGTACAGACTGGCAAAACAGTTAATATTGTATTTATTAACTGGAATAAAATAATTACAAAGAAAAAGAAGTTGCTTTATTTTCAAAAAAAGAAGACATTGTAGTTAATAAAGGCTGGTAACGAAGTACCTTAAGGGAAGAAATTGTGTGCGGAAGAAATATTTACGGAAGAAATTTTTGCGGAATTAATTTTTGCGGATTTGGACCAAATCCGCAAAAATAAATTCCGCAAAAGGTAGAAAAAACGTTCATCCGCAAAAATTTATTCCGCAAAAAAAATCGAAAATCCGATTTTCTTTAGTACCTGCTTTAACTCTTTGCTGATTTTGCTCCAACTGTTAACATCCACAAAAATAAATACCGCAAATTTCAAAGAAAAATAGTCATCCGCAAAAATTAATTCCGCAAATATTTCTTCCGCACTCAATTTCTTCCCTTAAGGTAGTACATAATAATTCCTAGTTTTTTTTACCTCGGAACGGCCAGAAGGAGCGCTAGGAATAGGATTGTCCTAAAACCACTGCTTTTTCTTGAACCGACGATTTTTTCTCGCGTCGTCATTTGATAACAGAAGAGGCTCTGGGAACTAATTTGGAGTTCTCTCCCACGTCATTTCCACGGGTATTTGATTCAGTCCAACAGGGCCAGAATACTACTTAAACCTGATACAATACTCAATTTTTGTGATACGTTTCACTAATTGTACGAGTATCGCCTTCTCCATGTCTTAACCAACTTCAATTCTAGATACAATGACAAGCATGTCCTATCCTGGTCTGTAATTTTCGCTATAACTGATGAAATAGCCGCTAAACCTAGCCTACTGTGTGACCCGCTTCCTTTGCTCCTTACATCGGCAGGTGGAGCAAGTGTTGCGCAGTCAAGAATCCCTACTGACTAACAAAAACCAAACAACGAGCCTTTTTTCTTTCATAATTATTCATATAAATTATCGATAAATACGTTCTCGACACATAAATTCTACTTGACAAAAGTGCTGACTAGAAAACTACTCTCTATTCACCACGGTTGTCGATTTTGATAAAACCGAGACTGTAAGTCTAGTTCAATGTAACGAAATGGTTTACTTCCCCTGATACATATTCAAATGTAAATATTCATTTCGTTCCTTTTCCGTCGAAATACAATGCCGATATACATTAATCAGCTATACAACTTCGAAAAGCATCCAAATATTTACAATATGTACGCCGAAACCCTTCTGCCCGCAGGGCTGTTCATTTCATTTTAATTTATTGTATACTCTGATACTTTTAAGAGAAAGAGAAAAGAGGGAGAAGAAAGAAATGTGGAAGAAGCTTTTGTAAAGTTCAAAATTAGCGAATTTTAGGAATTAACCTTTGCGAATGGCCTCTCGAAAAAAAACTTCCCCAATCAGGCTTTTGAGACTTTATTTGCTTTCTTCTTGTAAATCAAAGACAACTTCAACTTTGCTCCCAACACAACACTTCTTGCTACAAAAATCTCCAGTATGAAGGTTGGAGGATACGTTAGGAAAAACTGACTTAATGGTGACAAAGTATAAAGTTTCCAAGCTTTCGCGGTTTTGCTTAAAATCTGAGTAAGCGCTTAACTTTCTTCGGGCTAAGTCTATGAATGTATTGTTTTTCGCTAGTTATATATTTAAAGAACCACAGCGTGTTTTAGCTCAAATAAAAGTATTTGGATCCAAGAAAGAAGAGTTGTCAATTTCGCTTCTACGAAATTGTGCTCAATATAGCGAAAAAATATTTTTATCCTGTTGTGATCGGATTCTATTAGTTTTAACATTCTGTTAGGTTTCTTACAAACACGTCTAAAATGCATATTATATATTGATGTTATATTATTTAATATTTCTAGATTTTTTTATTAGCGTAGCCGGCCGGTGTTGTATTTGGACTGTCTTGATTGCATAAGACGACCATGGGTGGTAGCTTTTTTTTCTTCAAACATCAGTCAAATTAGCTTGACGCGCTAAACTTTTTAGACTGGATACCAACAAAAAACTTAAAACCTCAATATCTTCCAAACGAAGAATCGTAATAGGCTGAAAATTGACAGGTGTTATCCTTAAATCAAGGTCTTTGTCTCAAATGCAAAAACCACGCCTATTGATGACGTCACAATTTGGGTAAATTTGGTACTGGAGGTTAATTCTTAATATCTCACCAATAAAACATTATTACGCCACAAATTTTGGTAGGTGGCACAAGTTCCAGAAGACCTTTGACAATGAAGTAAAATTTTGTGACCAAGCCTATTGATGACGTAATAATTAGGCACAAAAGGGCCTAAAATCTGAACTCCTCCAATTTGTTTGAAAATTTCCACAAGTGTCAATTCGATGGTGCTGATCTCAAATCTGGGATTCGTTTTTCGAAATTTACCCAAAAACGGGGGTTCGGACCCATATTTGGGCCAAAAATTAGGAATGCTCCGTTTCTCTTGAAAAATTGCACAAGTATCAATTCGATGGTGTTGATTTTAAATCTGGGGTTCATTTTTCCAAATTTACCCAAAAACGGGGGTTCGGATCCATATTTGGGCCAAAAATTAAAAATGCTCCGTTTTTCTTGAAAATTTGCACAAGTAACAAATGGCTGATGCTCATTTCAAATGCAGGGAACATTTTTCGAATTTCGACCTAAAAATAATGGCCATGGCTCGAAATGGGCTCGAAAGTTAAGACTTTAAACTTTTGACAATAGAGCAAGGGACCAAAAAGCAGAAAGTCTTCTGCCCACCAGGGGCAGTTTTTTTAATTGATCAAACGATTAACAATCGCGCCACCACGTTCATATTTTATTGAGTTTGTTTGAATTGAACCAAAACGAAACCTACACGTAACCAAATGCAACGGTTTCCAATTTGATTGTTTACATTCACTATATCCAGTACAAAACAAAAATTTTCCAGTTAATTTTTCACGAGACAGTTATTGCATTATAGAATACAACTTCTTTAATCTGTAAAGGGGCAAAGTGGAAAATTGATAGCAATATGATAAACAAAATTTTTTGTTGTCTTTTGGTTATTGTAACTTACATTGTGTGCAATGTGCAGAAGAAAACTTTTTACTCCACAAAAGGAGAGTTTTTAAATCAAACTCCTGTCAGTAACACAACAAAAAGTTCAGAGGCGCAATGTTTATACGAGTGTTTGTATAAGGACTGGTGTCTTATCATGAACGTGGAACATAAACCTGCTCAAGATAACTACATTTGCCATTACTTTCAGCTCGGGTTAAATCTTACGACCCTTGGTACCTTTTTTGTATATGGGAAAAAAGAGGTATTCACTTACTTTGAGACTGGAATGATTCGCGAGTTCAAACGGCGTGGATTCGGTAAGTGTGGTCTTAACTACGCAAGTGTTTGGGTCAGGGAAGAAAGAATCAAAGCAAATGGGATAGACTTAAAACGTTTCAATGGTGAGATTGATACCCCCTGAAGTCATAGAGAATAGAATAAAGTAATAAGCCAATAGACAAAATCATTAAAACGTCTCTGTGAAGGTGTGTATTTCTATTGAAACGCGACGCATTATGCGTACCGTTTCAATAGAAATCTACTTCTCCAAAGAGACTTTTTAACGATTTTGCCTGTTAGGAAGGCAATCAAAGCGGAGTAAAAAATAAATTGAGCGTCACACATTTGTTCAAAACATCCCCCTTAATCACCAATTTTATTAGCACAATTCACTATAGTCACATTGAGAAATTAAGGAGGTCAATAATCAAGGGATGGTTTTGATCAATTTTACTTTCTATTTCAGCAAACATAGCTCTGGAAAAGCCAGCAAGTCAATCGTCGGTTATTTGGCAGCTAATAGCCGACTTAGCGGTGGATGGTAACGAGACAAATGATAACTATCATTTGTGCATGCATACAGAAGAAGGGTCCATGTGGTGGCAGGTTGATTTAGGGCGGGAAGCATCCGTATTTTCTATGAAAGTTTTTAATCGAAATGACGACTGCTGCAGCGAAAGATTGAGCAATGCTCTTGTTGTGACACAATTGGAAACAGAACCTTGGCTGTTTTGTTATCAATTTGGTGATACGAGCGGAATTTCGTCCATTTTAATCCGCTGCACCAATGAAAGATCTCTAAGACGTATTCGCTTTGAAAAAGAAAGTAGGGAATTCCAACTTTGCGAAGTTCAAGTGTTTGGATACTTTATTTAAGAAATCTTGAGAACAAAAACTAACCATCGCAGCTACTGTTTAAATTGGCACCTTCGATTCTTGTATACAGTCCTAACATTATCATTTGGGAAAAAAATTGCGATACTACATTAAGTTTTTGACTCCCAGAGCCCCGGCGCAAATAAAAAGGCGGCTCTATGAAATTTTCCTCAAAATGTGAAAAGAGCTCAACATTTTTTTAACAATTTTTTTGTACAAAACAACTCATCGGTCAAAAATTTTCATTCAATAACAATTCACAAGCTTGGATCCAGAAATAAAAAGGCGGAAAGAGAACCTGGTTTATTTTATGCTGATCTACGAATCAAAAAAATCCACAAGAAGAGAAGATTGTATTTACCCAATTTATTCACCCAATACAAAATCATGTTTTTAACTATTATACGGCCGTTCGGTTCGTAAGTAAACGAACGGGAAGCAAAGTTGAAAATATTGTTTACACCTTAACTTTCGAAACGAAAAACTGGTGAAAATTTGCGTAGTTGTGTAGGCAATCATGTGTCAAAGCTCTCTGGAGCGTACAGTTAAGTCAAGTAAATCAAGTCTTAAATTTCTCAAAAATGATAAGTTTTGAAGGTTTTTACTGTGACCCTTTAGACCGGAAAAGCATGTCTGCAATTAATAGCGACAATATTTTAAAACTGTTGGCTGTGTTTTTTATGATAATGAAGAAGTGTGGTTTGAAAATTAAGAACTGTTATTTGGGACCTGGTGTATATATATTAGGTTAACCTTGAACCATGGCAAGTTAATGTCAGGAATTTTGTGAAAAGTTGTAGTTTAGTCAATTAAACGCTAATCATTGTACATATATATCATGGGTTTATCATACGCATGTTCATCTTGCTCTATTACCAGCAGGGTGAGATGGTGTGGGTTCGAGTCCTCTCGCTTACACAATCACTGATCATTGTATTTGTTATTTGCAGCTCATAACTAAATTAATGGTGATTATCAGTACTAAAACGTCTTTACATATCATGCTTAATTTTTGGTCTCTTGGCAATTTGTTTCTACACTTTTTTTGCCTAACGAGTGTGAGTTTGGTACAGACATCTTCGACGTTTGAAAGATTTTTTCGTTTGTGTTGACATTGCTGTTGAGCAGTTTTATTTGTCTCGAGAGAAGTTGTTTCCCGTGAATTTGGTGGTAACTGTACTCCACACGTTGTTTTTCAGAAGTAGCTTTATTCATTTGCCTAGGCAGAATAGATCATTTTTTTTCATGTTGTGTGGCTTGTTTCACTTGTTGGTAGGCCCAGAATTCACTCACATTTCCTTTTTGATTTGTTTATTTTGTCTTGTTTATATGTTTGTGTCTTTCTAATTCATCGCTCTTGTATTTATAAGCGTTTTTTGTAAATATTTAGCGAGTTGCAATATAACTCCGTTGAAAACGACTTGTCTTTTGGGCCCTGTGCTATCATAATTAGAAATTGAAAAATGATGTCAGAAAACTGAATGTCGCGCCAAAATATCAAAAATAATTTTATATATATGTATTTATTATAGCGCATCAAGATCACATTTTCATGAAAAACTAATGCATCATTTATAAAATCTCTGTCCTTTTGTCTTTGAGAATCTACAAAGAAAATTAAAAAAATCTTGAATCTATCAAGAATTATATCTCTTCAAAGATATACTTTTAAAATTCGAATTTTCACAAAATATGCTGACCTAAGCATTTGGTTTGTTTTGCATGTTTTTTGAGAAGTATATAATTAACACTACATTAAGAAAGAAGCTATTGGGCTGAAAAACGTTCGGTTTTTTTGTTTTCCAAAGATTTTTCAGTCCGTAATTTGGGTCGATCGAAAGTTTTTCCCTTCGAAAATATTGGTTTTTCTGGAATCATTTAAAGTATGGTAGGGTTATAAGACAACAAGAAAATAACGCATAGAGGCTGAAAACTTCTCAGTTTATCTCGAGTTAGAACCTGGAGAACCATTTTACATGTTTTAACTAAACGCCCTGAATTTCATGGCAAGCGTTTATACCATTGTCGAGTTGAGGTTGCTCAACGAATAAGAAACAATGTTAGAATACTAATTATTAGGAATTTGATTATAACGTTTTGCTAGCTTTACACATACTTGAATCGTCAACCTCGTCTGCAGGGTTCTTTTCCTCTTATTAATTTGAAAATACGGAAAGAACTTCAGGGGTGAGGTTGTGAACACACAACACGAGACGCCTTTCAATCAAAACTACGACAAAACAAACAGATCAAAACGCTGTCAATATAACGATTGTCAATATGTTAGGCATCTTTTTAGTTTGATCTTGA
>JAYJMG010194007.1:0-18848 GCA_036873935.1 Stomotoca atra
TAATAAATCAGGAAACCGAATTTTTACCGCAGAATAATGAATTTTTTTCAAATAATGAAAATTTTTATGCGGTACTCGAAAGACATGCGGGCGGGTGACGGGAAACTAAGATGCCACTTCCCTCCGCCTAATATTGCTTTGTTTTCTGGCAGAAACCAACTAACAAGCTCAAATCAAAATGTCAAATGAACGCATCGTTTCCCACACTTGTCAATTTGTTTACGGACTGGCACAGTGTGATAAAACATGGAACAAACTGCGAAGAAAAGCGGAACAGCAAATCGGCAACCGGCCCTACTTTGCACGGATTCCTACTTTGTGTGGAACATCACATCACGCATCTGATGAAAGTAAGATGATGGGAGGATGTACCGAAAATGGTTAAATGTCTTCCATCTGCTCTACTCTGTTCTCGTTTGATAGTTTTTGAATGGTATCAATATATGATAAACTTTTCTCAATTATATCATCTTGTCACGAAAATTGCGTCGCATATTTTTACCCCCACCCCCCTAGCGTCGGATCGACGCTATCCGTGACACTTTGAGTATGGACGTCGCCCCTTACTTAATACAAGTGCCATCAAATGAAGTACTCAGAACTTTGGTTTAAGGGGTCATGACCAACTTTAATGATGCAGACCTTACTTTTCCAGAATCGTTCCTGCCGTCTCATGGTGGTGGTGGTGGTGTATGTGCACATGGTTTGTCCTTTTTAGGAGAGCTGTCAACAAAATTTTCATTTCCCTCAAATCCTCTTAAAATGGTATCAAGATAAGAAATACTACTTCTACTTTCCAAAAAGGTGTTAAACATGAAAATTGATAATAATTCCGAAATACCTGCACTTTGAATGTGAAAATATTGTGCCTGCGCAGGTAATTAAAAAATAAATAAATGAATATGAAAATATTTCAGTCATTTTAAGAACGCTTGCGCTTGCATGTCTGCATGGCATCGAAACTTTCCAAATATGTATATAAACAAAATGGATTTTTTTGCTCCGCAAGCATTGCTGTGAGAGAAGAGTTTTACAGAGACGGGGTAAATCAACCTCGATACCAGGGCCTTTTCGCCTCGTCGTCCTCATATCGAAAAAGAGGCAAACAGCCCTGGGATCGAGGTTGGGGGTAAATGGGTCACTAAAAATGTATTTCCGAATGTGAGCCTTCCCTTAAAAACAAAAAACAAATACTATATTCGCGTAGAAAAAGGCCTGAAGAATCCATCTTTAACTTTTTCTTTCACAAAATTTGACTTCTTCGATATATACAATATAATAGACATAAAAAGTTATATATGTATGTTGCTTTACTTTTCATTGTGATACACCGTTGAAAAGCTTGAAAATTTTGAGTATTAATTGTATCAAGTATTATAATGGAAAACGATGAAATATTGATATTTTTTTTATCAATTGAATTTTTACTTTCTTAAATTTTTTGCTATTTTTTCTTAATTTGAACGCTGAGATGTGAAATAGCGACATCCCTACTTTTATACTACGAAAGCGCCGATTAAACAAACACTCGTATTCTACAACGACAAGAAACTCACTCAACTAGAAGAATCTTGTAGTTTGAAAAGTGCTGTTTGAATATGCGACAATTTTCTCAACACAGCCACTTCTGGAAAAGTCACAGCCACCATCACAAAACCACCAGAGGAGCTTCCAAAAACAGGGTCACTCTTCCTATGGTTAATAATGGCTTTGGACAAAATACCTTTTGTTTCAGGGCTGAGTTGAGTTGAGGTTTATATTTATCGTGGCTAGCCTCACTAAGCTCGAGGGCTATACCCTGTCACTTGTTTCTAGAAGGGGCCATGACTTAAGTGGGCGGTCCTGGAGTATTTAACACTCTACTGAACGACACAGCCCCATTTGAAGGGAAAGTGCTCTCCCAAACAACCCCCTGCAACACCTGATGATCACTCTGAATCATCTACCCAATTTCTCTCACAAGGTATGGGTTGACCCGAGGAGAAGCTTTTCAGACATGATCCCAAGCATGTTGAGCACGGGTATTGAACCCTCGACCATCAGATTACAAATCTGATGACTTGACCATTCCGCCATACTCGCTAAAAGTTGCAAAGTTGCAAAGTTGTGGAACACTCTGCCTGGCCATGAGACCATGCGAGTCTTCTATTTTCAAGACTTCTGTTTCTTAATTGTTTAGCAAAGTATAACAGAGATCCTTTATTTTATTTTATTTAGTTTGTTTCTTTTGTTGTGTTTTTCTGAGAGTAAAATTTATTTTTGCTATATTTGTGGTAATTGGACAGACCCAGCTTAAAGGGATCCTCCAGTGATTTTGCAAGTTGAGTTCAGATGAAAGGTATGTACATCCCATCCAACAATCCATCAAAACTTTTCAAAAATATTTTTTTGTTCAAAAGAAAATTGATTTTTTTGTGTTTTTTTGTGCAGGTGTTAAAGCCGTAATTTTCATGGGGTTTACTGTTATGTGATGAAGTCATCATCTATAAGCAAGAAACGCTGACAATGTATGCTGGCAGTAATGTTTTGTGACCAACCCGCCGACTGGGTGTAATTTGAAGATCAAGCCAAACTTTAATTTGCACATGCAATCTTTTTACATAATCAAAACTTTATTTATAACAGTGACAGAGACACATTGAAACAATTTTTAAACCTAATTTTTTACAAATTATTTCATCTCGGCTTATAGTCAAACAATACAATAAATTGATAAATTATTTGAATTATTTGAATTATTTACAACAAAAATGTTTCAAAATTCATGTAATCTATGGACTTAAAAAATAAACATGAATTATAGCTTTAGTATGATTTCAGTATGGCTTTTCCCAAAGAAGAAGTTGGAATTCAATTAACTCTTAACATTTGATGAACATTGTGTTTGTTATTACACTCCCAGGCAGGGTGTGAACAGCTGTTTAAAAAAATGAAAAGGAACAAAGAATATGAGTGTATTTTTAAAAACGTTCAATTATTTTTTCACAGCTTTTTTTTCTTTTTGATGTAACACTGCTGCAATACTCTTGTTATGAAATGATACATAAATCCATTCTCGAATTTTAAGTGTCCACTTGAAATAATTATTATTACTAGTAATGGCCACTGTTAACATGTTTTCTTAATCAGACCAATATTGCAGTTTGTACTATTTTTTCTTTCTTTTTTTGGTATAACATTGCTTAAAGTTTTCAAAATTTTCTTCTCATGTAAAGAGAATTATAATGAAGAGAATAATATTGTTTTTAAAAAAATGTTTTTTACACAGAAAGTGCTCAAGAAAAACGAGCAATAAATTGTGAAAAATGAAAAATTTAACTGAAAATTACTACACAGTGTTTCACACTAATGCGATTTTTCAAGTAATTTTTTGATGTATTGGTGTTTCAATACATCCATAGTGAAGAGAATATATATTCTTTTTTAATGGATGAATAATAATCAAGTTATTGGACCAAATGAAAGAAGATAACGGATCTTAGAGAACTACATTATGTTGCAGCTTTTTCATTTGATTTCCATGCCATTAAAGTTGTACTTTGTATAAAACGCTGATAAATATCTGCAATACCTTCTAATTATGATCTTTCTGCTTTTATTTCAAATGGAATAATATTTTAGGTTTAATATTATGAAGTCGAGGAAAGTGTTTTGCTGTTTTGGCTATAAAGCCTGAACACCATTGAAGTTCTATTTCTCTTAGACCCTCATTATGTTATGCATGTTAATTTATAATGTTTATAAAATCCTATAAATTATTTTTATCATGTTTTTCTCAGTTATAAGTAAAAAAAACACTTCCAATAAAAAAAGAAAAGTCCATTTCATGTTTTCACATACAACTGTTGATAATGATAATTTGTTGGGACATAGGTCTACTCTATACTTAGACCTTAAAACTAACTTTTACTTTCTACACTTTCCTTTTTTATATGTGGAAAAAAGTGTTTGTCAAATTTTTAAGTTGTATGAAATTCAGTTTTTTTCCAACAAATTTTTTACTCACAATGAAGCCCAGAATACGGAAGTATCGTCTTACGTGCAAAGTTATCTGACGTGTCATTTCAGTTTCGTTTTTGAATTTACAGTGCAGTAAGTTTCCTTGTGAAATAATGTGAAGTCAAGTGTTAATGTCAAGTGGTTATAGACAAACTGAAAGTCTCATATAAAAATAGTATAGAATACATGGCAAAAGTACTCCCTGGATCTTCAGTATTTTTTACATCATACTTTTAATATTCTTTGTTAAACTTAAATGAATTTAGTGAAACAACAAAATCCAAATATCGCAGAGATGTGAGAAGCTAATTCTTCTCAAGAATGGAATTTGAACCGTTTCACAGCGATGATGATGAGGATGTTGCAAGCTTCTTATCAGAAAAGAAAAAAAAAGAAGGTTCAGGTATACAGTTTTTCTGTTCTTCCCAGCCAGAAAAATCTCTCAAAAGTCACTGTGGAGGAGTGTATTTCTATTGAAACAACACCCATTACGGTGTCGTTTTAATAGAAATGCACTCCTTCACAGTGACTTTTGAGAGATTTTTCCTGCTGGGTTCCATTCTTAGTTGCTTTTATGAGTGTTACCTGTTAAAAGAGAATTTTACAAGTAGAGTGTTTGATACATTGTACATAGAACCTGTCGTACTCTAAGCTGATGCTAAACTGCTTTTAAATGACAAGATATTGTGAGGTGTAATTTGATCTGTTTCAAGTTTGAATGTAATCTTAACCTACTGAAATCTTGTGGGTAAATTCATTCTTTTAAAAAATGGCTTCTTAAAACGTTTTGTGAAAGTTACCCTTTTATTTGAGGATAAGACCAAACATTTTTTTTAGCAAAAAAGAAGGGCAAAAGTAGTCAACTGTTCCGCAGTGAGAAGAAAGACAAAAGCTCTTTCAGTGACTCACCTGCATCTGTGAAGCAAAAAAGTGTTCATGGTGTGGTAGGACCTGCCGACTACATCTTTGATCAACAAGGTAGTCCACCAGCTAATGATCCTCCACCTGGACTTGCACAGAATTTGCAACCAGCACCACCGGCTCAGCAACAGAACACTGCACAGTGGAATAACAATCAAATCATCAACAATCAAGCACCAATGCCAGTGACATCTGTTCAACCATCTCATCAGCCAACTGCACAATGGGTTAGTAACCAACCTGCTGTGGCTGCCTTTCCTCAGCCAATGCCTAATTTGCCTAAGCCCAACTATGTTTCTCAATCACCCACGCCATTGCAACTAAACTTTCCACCAACAACAACTATATCTACAAAGATTGAAAGACCTCACTCATCGGCTGCACTGTTACAAGAACTTCAACCTCCTCAGTCACCTACCCCTTTTAAACAGCAAGCTATATCACCACAGAAAAAGACTTTACTAGCCCAAGCTATGACAGCATCGAGCCAATTTATGGTAAGTTTGTGATCACTGAAATTATCTTATTTGTGCTGGCATTAATTTTTCAAATATTTTCATGTACAAAATTACTCAAATTTTAGTCTGGTTCAGTACCAAATCCTCAAAGTCCGTCTTCAGCTCATTTGACCCATCAAAGAAATCAGTCATACTCGCGTGCAATGTCTGCTCCACTTTTGACCAAGCCTGATGTAAGTGGAGTGCCATTCCAAGCTAATTTTGATAATCCTGACTTGATAACTCAATCAAAAGAGTTTGCAACTTCACCGATTCAAGAAGTCACGTTCGGGAGTACAGGTTGGTGACCTTTTTAAATTAAGCAATCAATAAATACAAGAAACACTGGCTTATTACTTTCAGACTGGATAGATAAAGGAAAAAATGGATTTTGCTTTTATGGTCATGCAAATTGTTTTTATGAGAAGCTTTCAATGTCCTTGGCCATGCTGCAAGGTTACAAGAAGCTTATGTTATGAATGATGTATGAAGCACTTAGCTTTGAAGAGTACAATGTTATATATATTTTTACCACCATCCCAGCAGCAAATTTTTGAAAAATCACTGTGGAGGAGTGTATTTCTATTAAAACGAGACACATTTTGCATATCATTTCAATAGAAATACACTCCTCCACAGTGGGATACCTTTTCTAATCATTCTCCTTTATTTTGATGCCATTTTCAAATGTCTTGTAAAAGATTTAAAGTAATTTTACTCATTGCAAAATACGAGCTTACATAATTCAATCTGAACTTGTTTATCCTTTAATTTTTTTCTCAGGTTCTTTGTCTTCTCCTCCATTAACACCACCACCAAGTAAACAAGCTGCAAATGAAGGTAAAATTTCCAGCTGTTTCTAGTATACAACATTTTGTTCATAGAAATCAGAAGAGGAAAGGAAGTTCTGTTTACTTTAAAAGGAGAAAGTTCTGTGATTTTTTGCCCACATTCGTAAAAGTTTTTTTCTGTGAAAAATTCCAATATTGTTTTTTGCCAAAGTTTGTTTCTGCGCAATAATTTCAATATTGGTCATTCGCAAAAGATTATTTCTCAACTTTTGCAAATGCTTCTCCTATTAAAGGAGAACTAAGTACTCAAAAGATACCTGGATGATAGTATAGTTTGGAAAATTCCAGACTGTTTTATAGTCACAAAAATTCCATTCATTCTTTTTCTGATCTCATTAAAATGTCATACTGTAGCTGAGAATGCTTTCTTGATTAACACTGTAACTCTTTGTTTTTTAAACTTTTGTTTTTCCTTGTGCCTGTTTTTAACTGCCTGCAGATATGCTCTGATAAGTAGTGCCTTTTGTCAACCCAAATTAGTGTTTATTACATCTAGCAGCAGCTGTTAATGCTGATAACAATACTGTATTCTTCTGATGGTTAATATTTTTGATTTGCAGCACTGTGACGTCACAAATACACATTTTTGTGGTAATAAAAACTACCATAACATCAACACTACAATAGGAATTTCAGCCAAATTTTTGTCTGAGACTTGAAATAACTAGATTGTCTGAACTATATGATAAAAATGGTTTTAGAGTTTTGACCTTTAAGTCTCCTTTGAAGTAGTTGATACGAAATCAAGTTGTATTCAAGAGTTGATTAGCAGTCTAATTAACAGATTTAAAATCATTGTGCCTAAAATAGCAGTGAACCATTGACTTAAAAGTGCACACCATTGTCTCATGAGTTTTGCTAAAAACAGTCTGGATGGCAACTATGAAGCATACTGTTGGTTTTAATTCTATTATACATGTTTTAGGTAAACCTTGCTTCAAGAATTTTAAACTTATTTAGCTCACTAAACTTTCAATAGAGTTCTGGGTTGGCAGCAAAGAAATCCAAATTTTAAAGGAAATCTGAAATTCATAATTTAAATTCACCACTGGAAGTAAACAAATGAAAACCTGGCTTGAAGCAAAAACTAAATTTCTGATATGAATAACTTAAAAGTGCATAAAATACTGATTTTTTAGAAAGAAGTGTGTTTTGATTTATTCACCTGAAATATTCAGTTAAAAATGATTTTATAGAGTTTCAAAACAAAGCTAAAATCCATTGCTCAGAAGAATTTTGAATTTCCTTTCATAAATTTCCTTTATAAATTAATTAACGAAGCTCTTGAAGTGAAGCTTTTTCAACCCAAGGAATGGTGAACTTACCTTTGTTTCAATTAACACACTTTGATTTGCTAATCTCTACTGGCTCGATTGGAGAGTCTGTTATATTATGCTCTTCATGAATATTATTATAAAGTTTTTTCTTCGACATGTTTAACTGTCTCACTGGAACGTATAGTATTTGTTCTAGCTGTTTTGTGCTGATCAATGTCTCTTGTGGTTTTATCTCTTCTGTCTTGTTAATAAATAAATCTTCTTTTAGCTGCACGACTTTGCATGGAGTTTTTCATGCTTGATATTGCTGTTGATTTTTTTATGTTTACTTTTTGGTTATGATGTTTGTTTTGAAAACTTTTCTTCACTACGAAACTTGCTTTTATACAAGTTGCTATGAGACCTCAGGCAAATCAAGAATTTGTGAATCAGCTGAAGGAACATGTTTAAGTATTTCTCTCAAAAACTTTCAATTACCCGTTTCGAGGATTTACTTCATGGATATGAAGGCACGTATGCGTAAAGCTCTTTATTTGAGGGTGATAAGTACTAGTTTAAGAGCTTATTCAGTTAATCTTTTTGAAATAGTGTTTACAGTTTATGTTTCACTTTTAATTGTTAGCTGTTGTATTAACACTTAAGAGAGAACTATGATGATTACGAAAAGTGTTTTATGTTGATATTTTATCATACTTTATGCTCATTATGTTGTTGATTGCCTCAATATTAACTTTTCACAATAACAGAGTTTGAAGTATTTCACAATTATGATTAAGAAGTCTTAAAGATAAACTCTTGGAAGGTTCGAAGCCACTATGGTGTGGAAGTGTACTATATTATAATTATAGTATTTTGAGAAACGCATCACATAAAGTTAACTATTCAAATAATGTAGCATGAAGTTGTTAAAGTATTGCATGTTATACCTGGAGTCCTAGCAAATTTTGGATAGAATTTTTCTTGAAGTTATAATCACTAGCAGAAATACTTTTTTAGCTCTATGTAAAAATAATGCTGATCATTGACGACACAAAAAAAAAAAGTGGGATTGGGTTGTTTATAATTTTTGAATATTCTTTTGACTTATGAATTCTCTTTTAGAATTTGCAACCCCACAGTCTATGAATGTGGTCAATCATGCCTCAGAGCCAGTGGTTGCAACAGCCTGGGCCAATTTCTCTGCTTCTTCATCACCGCAAGAGCCTAGTACTACTTCTGATGAAGAGAATTCTATATCTCGAAGGTTAGAAAACTATATTTTCATGAATTGTTGGTACAGTTGTTTACATGTATTTGATATCTTCTCTTTTTTGTAACGTATTTTTAATTGATGATTGTTACAAGAATACATGAAACTCTGAGTTTGATTAAGGGGCCTGTTACACGTGTCCACAGTGAAATGTTTTTAAGTTGCACGTGCCTTTCACACCGAAGTAAAAAAAACTTGAGGATACACGTTCTTTTTCGTTGATTTCACTTCGGTCTTTTTGACAGGAGTGAAATCACTCTTGCGTGAGATTTCACTTCACCTTGAGCGTGTATCTGCTCAGAGAAGTTTCATAGTAGACAGGAGTAAGGTCATTCCAGAGTGAGTTTCACGCCGGCATGAAACTTTATGTGTAACAGGCCCCTCTAAATGCATTGAATGTTTATTATGTCATATCTGTACTTGCGTATTATCTATACGAATACATTTTTCTTTTAAGCTGCCTTTTTCTCAGATTTCCTTTAAAACTTGGATTTCTTTGCTGCCAACCCAGAACTTTATTTAAATTTGCGAATCCAAATGTGTATTTTTTTAGAATAAGTCATGGTGCGGAAAGTCTTCCTGAAAGCATACCCGACAGCACTAGCAGTGTGGACGATGAAGTCGATGATTCTGTGTGGCAAATAAATGATGAGCAACGGGAATATTACACAAATCAATTCGAAAAGATCCAACCTGATGAAAACGATGTAATTAAAGGTCCGCAGGCTAGAGATTTTTTCTTGAAATCGAACCTTCCAAATGAAGTCTTGTCCAGAATTTGGTAAGAATGTCATTATTAAAGTCTACTTTACAAAACTTGAGAGGTTTCAATCTTGATAATACATTATTGATGATAATAATTATACTTTCAAATTGGAATTACCTATGTGGAAATTAGAAAAATAAATATTATTTCGGAGGATTGTTTAAGCTGCATTTGTCTGGCATACATTCCGTTTCATTTCATACAATAAATTCCGTTTCATTTCGTACAATAAATTCCGTTTCATTTCATACAATACATTCCGTTTCATTTCATACAATAAATTCCGTTTCATTTCATACAATAAATTCTGTTTCATTTTATACAATAAATTCCGTTTCATTTCAGGCACCTATCTGATCTGGATAAAGATTTTGGTTTAAATCTTAATGAATTCTGTATTGCCATGCATCTGGTTGTGGCGGTGCGTCATGGTGTCGAGTTACCGCTGAGTTTACCTGCATCACTGTTACCAAAAGAAGAAGGTATTATTATTTTTTCATATCGCTTGAGTTCTTTCAATATTCTAGCCGTTATTTTTTGAGTTTTTCTAAAAAGGCAAAATCCTCTATAATGTAAACTTGCAGAAGCTGCTTGCAACATGATGTTATTGATGGTAAACTTGATTCTAGGATCTGCCGTAAGAATAAAGTTAGGAGTTAATCGAATAAAATGATATTTTCTCAGAAGGACGAAAAATAACACTGTATATTTTTATGTAAAGAGAGAGTGTTTTAAATTGTGATTCTAAATTTTTCAAAATAAAATCACAGATTATCCCCACTATGATTTTAAGTTACACGTCAAATTCAAATTCACATGGGAAAATGTTGAGCTGATGTTGAGAGGCACGGCAAAGAAAAATACGAATATTCTTGAAACTTTTGCGTCTTTAAAGACTATGACTCATTGAACTTGTGCCAAAAGCAAGAAAGAGAAAAGAAAATTACAAACATTGAATCTGGCGACTTGGCACATGAGTTGAGAAACGTTTGAGGAATGTTTCTCTGATACTTCCATGTCGACTGATAGATTTCATCATCTTCTTACCTAACATGTCTTTGGGAATACGTGTTTCACGCATTACATGTATGATTATATCTCAGCTTTATTTAATCTTAAAAATAAAAGAACAAAATTCTTTGATGTGTGATCTTGAATTTTAACTAATTTTAAAAAGATTTTTTACAGGGTTTAAGATAAAATCATACTGCCACACATTACGATTTTATGTTAAGTGCAAAATTCAAAATTACTTACAAAGGGTTACAGTTGCATTATAAATAATTATCATCCTTGCTTCTTTTAAAAATAAGATTTATATGATAATTGATATGAAATTACAGTGTGGTTTGTTTATCTTGTCTGTTTTCTGGAAAAAGCTTCTTTAAGAAGCAGGTTAGCTTGATAGATTTTATGCACATTCAAACTAACTAAAATAGGTGCTTTTTCAAAAAAAGGGCACATTATTGTGATATTTTTCAAGGGGCGGTGTCAGAATACCGCACTCAAACTTTGGCTTGCCTGAGAGCAAATTAAGTAAGAATAAGATTGTCTCTAGTGAACCTCAAAGCAGGGGGCTAACAAATTTGAATTCAATTTTTATGTAATGTCCACTTTTTTTCCGTTAAACAAGATAAGTGCAAATTTCTTTCTTCACTTTCAATTTAATGATCACTTTAAAGGAAAGTTGCAACTAATCTTTTTAAGCTGAATGCAATGTTGACAAACAGCAATTGTTTTAATATGCCATTTACATTTACCAACGACCAGTGCACAGTTGATTAAATTGCAAAAGGAGTGACACAACAAACATTTCCTTGTAATAGCATGCTTGTAAAATTTTTGATTATGACTTGAAACAAGATAATATTAGTTTAAGGAAGATCAGATAGCTTTGACTTAACTTAAAAATCAATGTTCCAAGTCATAAGACATGCAAAAATGTCTTGCTTGGATGCGACTTATTATGAAGTGCAAAAACTAGGTATGCATCCCACTCCCAACTTAATGCAACCCTTCCCCACCCAATGTCATAATTCAACGAGTCACCCAAATTACTTAAATATTTTCGTCATTTTTGGCACATTGTTGAAAACACTGTACTAAAATCTTCTTCTTTCATCTCTTAAAATTTTCAAAATTTCTTTTTATGTTCAAAATTTCCTCCAAACGTTAAAATAATTTTATTTTCTCATTTTTGCTGATGTCAGCGAGCAATCAGATATTTGGTGGCCATTTTGGAATGTTTTAATCATTTGTGTTTTGTTTCAAGTTTTGTGAACATTGATTGATTGGATCTAAACTATGGTTCAATATGGTGCCATTATTTTCTTAAACTGATTCTTGCTGATTATGTTGCAGTGTCTCGGCTTTGGAATTTATGTGAGGCAATGCTTTATTTAATAGTTGTTATTTTTCAATTAGCTGATCCATTTAATGTCTCTCTTGAAACGAATCAAGAGGAAGTATTTCAGAGCGGGGATGTTGATGAAAAGACCGACCTGTCAGAAAAAGTACTATTGTTTCTTTTGTTTTGAATATGAGCATTTTTCTTTTCACTAAATTTTTCGAATTGAGTACAAATCCGTACCTTCGTTTGAATCTCGGGGTGGCTTTTTATTCTGTTAACGTTTTCATAAGGGTCTATGATAACTGATTCAAACTTAGCATTTTTTTTGTTTTTTTTTGTTCTGTCAATTTTTATTTTTTTCATCATTATTATTATTATCATTATCATTGCCATCTTTTTTATGTTTGTAGTGGGCTGTAGACTTTGATGGTATTGATGGTGCTACGCCACCAACAGAGGTATGTCTTTGATATTCCTCCCAATTTTATTCTTCCTAGTTGATATTTCACATAACATTTTTGGATCACAAATTTTTAACCCAACATTTGTGTGTTCAGTCATTACCCTCTGATAATGCTGGAATGAAAAGGAAATGACAGAGCTATCAGGGGTGAACATTTTAGGAAAAAATGTCATGTTGTCGAATTAAAATATCCTGCTAGAAAAATTTAGGTCACTTAAAAGTGGGCAAAATCGTTAAAAAGTTACTGTGGAGGAGGGTATTTCTATTGAAGCGAGACGCATAAAGCGTATCGCTGCAATAGAAATTCCCTCCTCCACAGTGACTTTTTAGCGATTTTACTCACCGGGTAATAAAGTGTTAACAGCGTTGTGATACACTCCGAATTTTAGTCTAAAGACAATGTGATATTTAGGCCATTTTTCATTCCTTGCTAGAACACGACAGATCCTAATGCAGCTGTCCAAACAATGGCACAACCTACCCCAGGATCAACCACCCTGGTATCCATGGAGGCACGAGTCCAACCTGTCTCCATGCAGCAACCAGGAAGTCCTACTATTACAGAACGTGCGAGACCATCTTCACTGGCATCATCTTCCATAGAAAGTATACCTTTAACACCAGATAAAAAGGTGCAAATGAACGCGACTATGACTTCACCAAAACTTCGACATAACTCCACGCCTTCCATGAACGATGGATCTTCTACAGCTATAGCCCGACCACGAGCGGCTGTGACTAAGAATGTGAATCTGATGGATGCACAACCGTGGCAGCTTTTGCCTCCTCCTTCTGCGAAATTAAAACAACAGACTGCTAAAATAGCTGACGAAGAAATGAGTTCGAACGCTTCAATTTCGTCAGCGGGCTCCATTGAACAAACTTTAGTTAGTCTTAATCAAAGCAGTGAGTATATTCTTGGTGTGCAACCGTTACCAAAAGACGACAGTGACGAGGACAGTGGTAAACTAAAAGCAAAGCCAGTGTACAACAAAAACTTGTCTAAAGAAAAATCTCGCTCTATTGACAGTTTAAGATCTGATATTTCCGAAAGCAGTGAGTTTTCTTGGAGAAGATCGTCGAAACATGATTCTAGACCGAGGTAATAAAAAGAAATGTGTTTCTATGTTTTTAAACATGCATGGTTGTGTGAAATACTTTTATTGATTAGCTTATTAGCCTAATGAGTTCTATTTATTTATTTATTTATTTATTTATTTACTACGTTTGTTTCTTAATTCCCTCAATTGAATTCTTCCCATCAACCTTAAAGCGTCTTGTGGCTGCGTTAATTATTAAAAGAACACTCAAGCTGAACAAGTTAAACATCTCATGTTTTTTCCTCTATGAAAAAGTTGCATAAGCCTATCTAAGCTTGTATGCAATACCACACCAAGTCTTAAAAAAGTCTTAAGTATGAATATCTTTATCTTGTCTTGGACCCAAGTAATTTAACGTTTGGCGACGTTTCGAGAGATAACTTCTCTCATCCATCGAGAAGTATCTCTTGAAACACCGCCAAACGTTAAATTACGTGGGTCCAAGACAGGATAAACTTATGAATATGAGCGAAACGGGACTGACAAATTCAAATATCTTCCGATGAATATCTTCTTTAGATCTTTCACTGGCTCCTCAATTTCTGAATCGACAGCGCCACAAGAAAAGCCTAAAGAATTTGAAATACCACCAATTCCACCACCCAGAACTAAGGGCCACACAAGAGCTAGTTCGCTTGATTTGAACCAGCTGTTTAGTGCCAAAGCTTCGTTATCTGCACCAGGTAAGCATTTTCTTAGTTCTTGCCTCCCTTGCATATTTATTCTTTTTGTATTATTGTGTTAGGTATCCTCAGTACTAGATATTTGCAGAGTTGCTTTGGAGTTTTGTTTAAAAAACAAACAAAAAAACTATGCTCTCTTGATTTTTTCAATTTTGTGTCAAATTATTTTTTTTTTGGCACGAGTCTTACAGTTTTGTTCCATAATGTTTTTTACTTAACTCAGTGGACAAAATCGTCAAAAAGTCACTGTGTATTTCTATTGAAAAATGAAAATACCCTCCTCCACAGTTACTATTCGGTTATCACAGGTACTGGGCAGAATAGTTTGACCCTTCATTTGTTCGGTTGTAACCTCCTAAATTCAACGAAAACAAGATGAATTGATAAAGCTGTTAGGGGAGGTGTAAGACTAAATAGAGCATAGCACATTTTTAAAAGCTCACTCAAAAAATCCCCTGAAAATCCAATGTTGAAAAATTTTAGGAGGTCACCATTAAAGTTCTTGATTTTATGGCGAACTCGTATGAGATTACTAATACTACTGGAGGCTGTTGGTTTATTTCTTACTTTTTGAGTTCTTATGTGTTTCTTCCATATTTCTTAGATTTGAAAACCCAAGGTTCTGGACAGATAGAAGCAAGGGTGGCTCCAGTACGTATTAGTTCTTTCTTTGCTACAGTATGTGATGTAAGACCAAACGATGTGTACGTTAACCCGTTATATGTCGTGACTATGAATTAACTTACAGTTTTGTATAAAACTTCTTTCAACTCCTCTCCTTTTTTTCTTCTTTCTTCATTCACTTTTCTCCTTTTCTCTTATTTTTACTTTTCTCTTTTTTTTTTTTCTTTTTTTTTTTACATGCCAATTTTACTTCGTTTTTTTTTCTACTTTAAAGGAAAAAACTTTCGCGGATGACGACTTTCAAAAGATTTTACGAGAATAAAAAAGGCGAAAAAAACAACAAAAACTATAAATATAACGTGTTACTTGTACTCCAAACAACTATTTTTTTTCGTGAGAGTAACAATAATAAACTGTAATTACCTTAGCGGATTTTTTTTCAGAATATTCGAAGATGATACTTTTTTTAGAAAATTTGGCAGGAATAAACTTTCGCGGATCACGATTTTTGAAGAATTTCGCGGGAATAAACTTTCGCGGATTTGGCAAAAAACCGCGAAACCGCGAAAGTTTCTTCCAGCGAAAGTTTCTTCCTTTAAATAATTTCTTTCCATTGCAATATATTCACTAGACTAACTTCACCTTGTCTGATATGCACCTAAATTGTGGACACGTCGCGGTCTAAACATAATGCATAAATATGTACTCGTTTTTCCGACGCCCTGTTGAACTTAGTAAACTACCTAGCTCTTATACGCCCTCACTAATGATCACGTACACCTTCATTTAGCCTCGGAAACCTCCACGCACAAGTATTTCTGGAAAATTACCTAAACCTTCATTATCACACGAATCTACATCTGCTAGTGTGGAAAAATCATTCATGCGCCCACATCCTGCTGGTTCTGGCGTAAATGCAAACACACACCGCCGTTCGTATTCGCTTGACTCGGAAGTAAGGCATATACACTCGTTTTTGTTTGAACGCCCTAGTTTACATGCATACTTTTAAAAAAGTTCGCAGCCGGTTGAGGTCCAAGCGTTTGGAAAGTGTGTGGGTAGAGGGTGGTTGTTTGCTGAATATAGTTGTTGTTTTTACGGGATAGAAGAAGTAATAAACCAAATATACTCTTAAAATTGTTGGCTAGCTTTAACGCGAGTTTACAGATCACTCGAATAGTTTATTTGTTGTTATAAATGAATTTCTTAGGCAATTCATAAACTTGTCTTCGTCTATGCTCGTGACTGTGCTTCTCATTTTTGCTGCTTTTGATAGGATGCAATGAGTCAATATGCTAATTTCAATGCGTTAAGTTTTCACTTTGGTCTATAATTGAAGAATCCATATATAATTAAATAAGAACATCACAGTAGCAACTTGTGTTGTGTTCTTCGTGTCTGAATTCCCCCCTTTCTATCTGGCCTGAGAAACTGTACTGTTCTTACTGTATTTCTCATTCAACTTCCTTGTTTTGGGTTTGTAGATCATAATAGCTCCACCTAGGAAACCCACCGATGGTTAGTATCAGTTTTGTCTTGCTACGTTGTGTTTACATTTTATGCAGATAGTTTATTTATAGTATGATAGTATCAGCGTTTTGTGTTCTACCTTGATCTTGAGTTCAACTTCACCGAATTATTTTTATTAAGGAAGAAGGTATCCCAGAAATTTATACAAATTATTAAAATGAAATAAAAATTAATTTATCCCAAGTGCACTAACGTCTCCCCTGTTGCATTTGACGTTGCGCATTTTATTTTTCATTTGGTTTGATGTCATCACTCGTATCCTTTCGAAGTATGTATAAAAGTATTTTAAACTAACGATCATGAAAAAAAATAATGTTAATGCGATTGTTGGATTTCCACTTCCTAGATTTGATTTAAAGTTTTATTTATCGAGTCATATGTGGTTTGTCTTATTTTTGCAGGTCTAGTGGCCAGGACTGAAGCAGCTCAACAGAAAGTGAGTCTTTTTTGGGTTTTTTCAGTCAATTTTATAAATGAAAATTACGTTATCTGAAAATAAAAATGAAGAAGTAAGTCCGACATTTGAATAAAATTGTCTTTGTATATTTGTTTTTAAGTTCGTTGATTGAGACTTAGTCAGGCCTACTTAGCTTGTCGTTTGCCTGCCCTCCCTTCAAGTTTTTCTGCTTTTGGTTTTCTCTATTGCTAAACCCGATTTTAGCAGTAAATTATTTTGTGTGCCTGTATTTGAGAAAACGACAAAAAAAAAGCTTAATTTTAATGGCCTGTTTGTCCTTGAATCCATATTCTTTGGTGATTTTAATTGGTAAACTTTAATTTTAGCTTACTGAAACACCTGGTGAACGTGAGAAAGAATCAGTTATTCATCAAACGAAAGAACACACCGTACGCTTCGCAGACCAACCGGATGTAGTGATTAGCAACTCTAAAAGGTATCTCAGATTGAACACAACCATTTCTACTCATTAGTGAAGCCAATTTCTTCTGGTGGTACCCAGAAGTTCTGGAAGTAAACGAGTTCTCAGGAGAACGCCAAATTGAAACAGCACCATCTGTCTTCAAAAACATGTTAAAACTCACCCTGCTGCGGAAGCTTTTTTTTACTGAATTACAGCTCTATGCTTTTCACCCTGTATACTATTTCGAAGTTATATGCTACTTTGACTGCTGTGGGTGAAGGAAAAATGCCTGTGGTTTAACGATTAAATTCTTTCATTTCGTAACCTAACACTTCATGGCGAATTGCTGATTAGTTTTCTGCAACAATGCATACTTCGTCCCCTAATACTCTTCTCCACCAATACGAGGTTTTGTTGTGGAAATCCATTTGGAAGCTTTGGGCTCATAGGGTTTCGGAAATAGCTACTTTTTGCACGGGTAAACATTGTTGGTCCATATTTCTGTTTGCATGTACTGTGTCGTGGAGCCGTTTTTAGCAATGAAATGTTTGCAGTGTTGGTCGTTGGCGTTGAAAACGTTCGTTCTGTGTTTTACCGTCGTTTGATTCTCCTTTTAGCCCAATGGAAAAACAAATGCGTAAACACGAACTCCAGGCTAGAATCAGGCAACTTCGTAGTCAGAACACGACTTTGACTACGCTGATAAGTCAACTGGATATCGAATGGAAAGAGGTGTGAAAAATATTATTTTGTGATTTTGCATATTTATGTACTGCTGAACGTTTGTCCTTATTTCTACTTCTCTCAGTCGGACCTATACAATATATAGTAAGGTTTTCTTTCGGCTAACATTTTTGGCAATATTTGCTTATCTTGTAAGATTGTGGCAGTTTGTAGTTAATACCCCGCAAGGCTAAGGATCTGGAATGAAGGTTGCTTGTCATGTGTCTTAATTGATTGATTGAAAAACGTATTTCGTTGGTCACTAAGCATTTTCTTTCCATTGCAGGTCAGCGAGGAAAGAATCTCATTAGACGTTCGACTTGATAAGCTGAAGCAACAAGAACTGGAGTAAAAAAAGCTAAAAAATTAAAGAAAACAAATTATTGATAGGTATATTCTGATATGGTTCATGTCGAAGTAGTGAACAGATTATCGTAAGGGGAATATCTGGTAACCCAAGGGTATAAAGATATGCTGAGGGTAAAAGTGGGCACACCGAGTGCGACTCTGGCCATGATACAGAGACCATGTGACGTACTACACGAGACATTAGACAATTTGGCGCTAAATTATAAGACTGGAGGAGCTAAAATGGCGTAGAAATGTCTTTACCATGTTTTACTTGGTAATCAATGAATTTTATTTTGATATTGACCTGAAGAATTTTTTTAGTATCATTATTTCCTTACCTGCTGCAAGATCTCTCTGTTAATTGTTTCTTTATTTTCTTGTCGCTTTGGGTTTCTTCCGTACCATAAGAAATTTTACCTCGAGCTCAAAGATGCATTAATAAGCAACCTCGTTCCCAGGGCCGTTTTTGTGTTTTTGAAAAAGAGAAAAAAGGGCCGGGGAACGAGGTTGACTAATAAGTTGATTTTGTTTACTCCTCTCTCCTTTTGCATTCGCCTTTCTGTTTGGGATTTGTTCGTTTTTATTTTTTGTTTGTTTTATTTGT
>JAYJMG010194008.1:0-11198 GCA_036873935.1 Stomotoca atra
AGCATACATAAACCATTTGAATTTTTTAATACTTTTAACACAATAGAAATTAGTTTTTACTTTAAGTTATCAATAGACATTTCATTCTTTTTTCAATTAACGTTAATTTTCACTTAGCTTCATGCACCCCCCCCCCCCCCCCCCCTTTGGCTTTCATGTCCTCAAATTTCCTCAAATGGCTGGTAAAGTATCAGCATACACGTTATTTTTTTATAGGCAACTAAGGTTAGGGTGCAGTACTCAAAGTTGCTTATGATTTTAAGATTTTCAGTACTAAAAGTTGCTAAGTGAGATGTGCCCGAGTCTTTGAAAACAAATTTTACTGCAAATGGAAAATTTTAATAAAAATATATGGTCTATATAATCAGTAAACGAAAGAAACTTTTTTTAAAAGCCATTTTAACTTTGGGATTTAATGAGTTCGATACCGAATCTACATAATGTATCACTTTTTAAATTCACTTATATTTCTATATCAACTTGGCTGCTTATACTGACAAAGACGAGTATTGAAAAATGCTTAAAATTTTAGCTGTTCAGAACTGGTTGCTTATAAAAAAAACTGAGTGTGCGCGAAATCTTAGTCGCTTCGGCATGAAAACTGGAACTGTTGTTTATAAGTTTGTTGGTAATACACGCTTTGCGGTTTGGGTCGTAGACTTTGCAGTAAATATTTACATCGCCTTCCTTTGTTTTTTCACATGTTCAGCCAAGCAACAGCCTTTAAATCATATCGCTGTGGGGTTTGGCCTTTTGTTAACAAAACACTGTGATTTTGAAGAAAGTATATCACGAGTGCATTTTGTATGTTATAACTCAGTTCAGAATGTTATTCATCCAGTTTATCATTCATCTCATTTGTTTTCAATGTTTCTACGAATATCATCATTGTGAAGTCACTAGGAAAATTAGGAACTCTGGCTGCCGAAAATTCTTTTTCAATCAAAAACTTCCCAAACTAAGATTCAACAAAAATCAAGTATATATTTGCCAAGAATACAATTCGAAGAAGTATTTTGCTACATTATATGATGTCGAGAATCGAATTCCAGTGTATTCGGCATATACATTGCCTTCTATACCACCAGATAGAAATACCGCTGTTAAAAATAATTATATACCGAGTGAAGAAGATGAAGATGACTGCGTAAAGAGGTCGAGTCGACGGCAAACTTGGTTTATTGAGCCTCAACTAGAAGAAGTGAAAAACATTCTTGCAAAGGAACAGGCAACGTTGCCATCAAAAATGAAGCTAAGACGTAAGACAGTGCTAAAAAATCAAGCCTCGATGGAGGATTACAAAGGTTCTTACATGGATAAAGGACATCTAAATCCTTACTTCTATCATGATGACAAAGATGCTGGAACTGCGACATTTACTCTAACCAACGCTGTTCCACAGAATCCAGCTTTTAATCGTGTTTACTGGTATGAGATGGAAAACGATCTTAAAGAATTAATGGAGAAGGAGTGTATTCTACATAAAGGTATTGCATATTTCATAACTGGCGCTTTACCAGGTAAAAATGCAGTGAAGTCAGTCGTCAATATCCCAGCTCGTTTATACACGGTAGCGTGTTGTGACACGAAAAAGGGTACGTTTTCTGTCGGTTATACTGGTAAAAATTTCGGTGATTTTGATGTGGAAGTAATGACTGTCAATGAGCTTGAAGAAAAATTATTTGAAAGCCAGGAAGGAAAATTTTTTAGGAAAAAGTGCAACGAAAATGAAGAGTCTAAAATACATGAAGAAATGAGTTTTCTTCTCCACGAGAGGAAAACAAGTAGAGATCCCTTTATTTAAGCAAAGGTGAGTCATCACTCAAATATTGAAGACAACAAAAAAGTTCATACTGAATCGCAACCTCTTTTCCAGGGCTTCTTTTCTAACCTCGAACCCAGGGCTGTTTGTGTCTTTTTGAAATGAAGACGGTGAGACGAAAAGACTCTGGTAAAATAGAACAGAACAGCAACTATGGCATCAATTGTTTGCATCTAATTGTTTTTTTCGTCAGATAAATTTTTCCGACATTTTTTTTTTGTGTAAGTGTGTGAGGTATTTTCATTATAAAGCTTTAGCTTTATAAAACACAGACAGGTGTGAGCATTAAATAATTCTCTAGAAAATGCGGCAAATAAATATTACTTATTGTTAACACCTAGAAAAGGCAAAAAGCCTTGATGTTGAAATCGTCAATAGATGGCTTGTAATGACACTGCCGTTGTTAAAACTTGGTTGTTTTTTAATTCGTTCTGGATCCATTTTTACATAAAGTTTACTTTATTACTGCAATGACATTGGATCATCCATGAAGTGAATAACACAACAGTTTTACAATTTTACGCCCGTGGTGCTGTATGAGACTATATTTTTGTTAAATTTGGGACATAAATTGATTAAAGTTTATTTAACTATTATATTATTCCACATCAGCCATCCTCTCCAAGATGTTGTTTATTCCCAAAATTGCTACGTCATCACAGTTCTACTGCTATTAAAGATCACCCACGGCAGTGTCATTACAAGCCCTCTATTGACGATTTCAACATCTTGGGGCATGGGAATGACCGCTTCTCACTTGAAATAAAAGAGAGATTATTCATATTACGAGATAAGCACAAGCTGAACAAAAATACCACCCAGCACCACTATTTTTGTACAAATGAGTGTACTGATTATAAACTCATCATAATGTATCCACACCATGTTGATAAACTCGGCTCATGCCACGCTAACCTTCTGCCGAGTTAGGCAGTTGGTTAGCAATCTTGCTCTGTTATCAGCAGGGCGAGATGGTGTGATTTCGAGTCCTCTCATTTACACATATTGATTATTTTTTATTATTATAAAGTGTTAGTTTTTGACGAGATTTGTCAATAGTTTCGCTATTTTATGACAAGAAAATTTGTAATTCTATTCTTGACTTGAAAACGGGTATGTGAACACCCGAAACCTTGTTGAAAATTGTTGTTTTTTAATTTGATTTGGATCCACTTTAAAATGAGTAAAACTACAATCATGGACATAAATTATTGCAAAAACTTGAAATCTCATATTTTTTGTGTTTATGAGATCCCCCGCTCACCAAGAGACAAACCTTCGTTTAAATAGAACTACGACCTCTGCGCCATCGTTTCCATTTGACAAGTTTTGATTGATATATTGTAGAATTCCTTTATTTATTTCATCGTTTTTACCTTATTTGGTAATGTATAATTTTACGAAAAAAGCTTATAAGTGTATGATTTACGGTTTACGGTTTGTATTGAAAATGATCTGAGAAAGATCGAAAGCTCTACGGATGTGTCGTTGAAATAACTTGTGTTTTTTCTCCCTTTCAACTGATTATGTCACCACATCTACAAAAGTAACCACTATTATAAATGTTTTCACGAACCACCAATTTAACGAGCTTCTCGTTATGACGAACCATGTCCCCTCATTTTTCTCTAACTGAAGTCTCATGCCTCTCTATATAGCGAACTCTCGATATTACGAATTATTAACATTTTCCTTTCAGGGTTCGTTATATCGAGGGTCTACCGTACATTTAAAATTCTCCGTATGCAAAGCTATGTAAGTAGCAGTGATGATCACGAAATATGCTTGACTGACAGTTTTATTCAACCACGATTACAATCATGGACAAAATTTACTGCATTTTTACAAATTTTGGTCCGAAAAGTGAGAGAAAGCTCCCCCTGCCCCACAGAATCAATGTTGTATTAATGTTGAAGCTTTCCGGTAACATTTAAAGTTAAAATTAAGTTATCAACATTGAAGTTGGGAGGGTGTTTAACTGACAGTTTGACACCAACCAAAAACGACGGTCAACTTCTTCAAAAACTGACCCGCGACTTTTTCCGTCTACAGCCCCGACCAAAAATGACATACCACCCCTAGCGCCGGTCTTCCCCAAATATCATGTCGCAAAAATAACGCTTGTAGGTATTTAAAGAACGACGTATTTCAACACAGTTTTAACATAAAGCGCATGCACCCGTTCTAAGAACAATAGATTTTAGATGGTGTCAAACTGTCGGATGCATTGTATAGTCTCTGTGGATCAGTAAACTCTCTTTTAATACTAATTCAAAATTGTTCCGTGCCGATATTATAATTCATAACATTTATAATACGTGCTCTTACAGATTTTCAAACTTTTTGGTGATCTAAGCAAATTATGTCGACATTTTTCTTTTAACTCACAAGTTTATGAAGTATTGTATTTCCAGAAAAGAAAAAAAGAGAAGTGCAGTTCCCTATTCCACTTATGTTCTTACATTTCAATTCGTCGAAACCACGAAACTTGCAGACCATAACTTGCTAACTCAGGTTTGTGCTTTAATTTGCTGACCCCGCTGCCATGTTACGCGAAGGACATAAAGGCTAGTCGCATCACCTGGTGCTGAAAGTTAATTACTACAAAAGCTAAATAAAGTACAGAGACCAAAACTGGCCTTATCAGCCATTATATCGCTAACTCGTAGTATTCTGCCACAAATTTACTGCAAAAATAGCGCTTCCATAAAATTGTAAAATCTCAAATAAACCGTCTTCACTTTTTTTACTTTCCACAAAACATCCTTTTTCCGCAGGCCGCGTTTTCAATTAATTGTCTCAATTGTTTTCTGCGTGTAGAAAAGTTGCATAAAACGCAGAGCCTTGAAGATTTGAACAAAAAGCATATTTCGCATATATTATAAAATGCCCGAATGAGCTAGCCAGATTGTTAGGTTCCACATGGTTTTATGCATAAATTAAAAGAAGTTTCAAAGAAAGAAAAGAAACTGAACGGAAGAAGAAGTAGTGAAAGCAAAGTTACTAGCGAAGTAGTAGTATAATGATCTTATTTCATCTTTTTTTAGCGTATTTTGTGTTGTTTTTTGCGTATTTTAGGGTGTCTTGTTGTTGAAAATCTATTTATTTGACTTCAGTTCCTCTGGTTAGTTGAAGACCAACTTAGCGCAGGAAACAAAGCTGCCCTGCCGACCAAGAGCATAGTTGTTACAAGTCTTAACCCTAGTCCACATGGGCTTTTTTATGGACCTTAAACACCTTTCGTGTCAACCAAGGCTCACAAAACAGCCATATTTTTCTAACTAGCCATAGAAATCCAACCAAATTTGGTGGAAACATGTAAACTGTTAGGAATTTATTCAAATTTTTTGTGAAATAGGGTTAAAAAAGTTTATAATCACGGTCGTCCTGCAGACAAGAAGGCTGAAATAAAGTTTCCAAAAGTATTGATAAAAAAAGTAGAAGAAAATGTCAGGTTATTTTAAAGTAGTTCAAGGTACTTTTCATTTGGGGAGTACTTTCAATTTGGGGAGACAGCAGGGTTGCAATGTTCTTGTTGCGATTTGTTTGCAATTTGTTTTACTAGTCAAAAGTCCAGGACATTGTTATGGATATGATTTAGATTTTATTGTCAGCAAAGATGATAGCCTATACAAAAGCATGCTAGTTCTTACCTTCTGGTGTCACAGTTGCCACAGGTTTTACACGTATTAAGTTCAGAAGTGGGGGTTACGCTGTTAGAAAATTGTTTCGGATTTGTAAGTTATAACAACAATTCGTCAAGGTTTTTATTAAAACCATATCAGCGGAATGGAAATGGTTTATAATTCTATTTTTAACAGGGCTCTGTGTTGTTATGATTTGGACAAAGAAAAATGTATTTTTATTTGAATCGGTTGACATTTTTCTGAAACTGAATAAAATAGAAGGTGAATTACCATCAAAGATGTAAAATTTTGAATCAAAATCCTGTTTTGACAGCAAGATACTTTAAGTACTGGGTAGAATTGTTTTTTAAAGACAAAAAACAGTGTCCTTGGCCAGTTGAAAAACTATGTGATAAAACTACAGTTTCATTTCAGAGGATCTCCTCATTTACACTCATCCATTTGGGTATAAATGGTATAAAATTTAAATTTTATAATGAAAATAATTCGAGCAGATCTTCCAGATCGGGATAAAGAGCCAGAACTTCATCAATTAGTGATGCAATATCAAATTCACACTCACTCAAATTCATGCAGAAAGTATAACAATGTGCCATGTCGTTTTCATTTTGGGCGTTTTTTACAAACAAAGCAATAGTCTCAGTACCAATCAGTGAAGAAATCAGTAATTCTGAACGAGCTAGTATTTTATCATTACGGGCCAAAACACTTCGCAAGGTTAAATTATATATTGATGAGCACGTTGACCAACATAAGGTCAATTTATTAAACCAGGGTCAATTGAAGAAACTCTTGCTTTATTGAGAATAACAGAAGAACAAAACTATAGCAGCTTATCAATTTCAGCTGATCAAGACTTTGAAATTCATTTTTACAGACATCCTAAATTGTGCTCTGTAAATAATTGTTTTGAAACAGGTCTTCTAGCTTGGCAAGCAAATGTTGATATATAAGCAGTTTATAACCACTACAAAGCAGTGTCTTACATGTGCTCATACTTTTCTAAAACAGAAACAGAATTGTCACAATGAAAAATGCTGCAGAACAATCAAAATCATTAAATCATAATTTTCACGAGCAAATGAAAAACCTGGTACTAGCTTTCTTATCTCATAGACAGTGTTCCTTGCAGGAAGCAGTTTACCCACGATGCCTGAGTTGTGGTTAAGAAAAACATTTCCAGGAACAGTGTTTGCTAACACTAACTTACCAGAAAAGCGATACAGAATTTGCCAGTCACAAGAGGAATTGAGTGAACTTCCACATGACAGTACTGAGGTGTTTAAAAGTAACCATTTATATCAGTATATGGATAGACCTAAACTTACTTATAAAGGTGGTTAGTGCAGGATCTTTGATGCATTCGGTTACGCTGAGTTCCTTGCTTGCACGTGTTGGACACAAAAAAGTAGAGAACCCAAAAATGACAGTAAGCCTGAAGTGCTGCTTAAAGATAAACTTGAAGATGATAGTTTACTTTGTATCCTAAATCCGTCCCACTCATGTCTTCAAAAAATTAAGTAAGGTGCAGAAATGTCAGGCAAGTTATCAGATACCATACACCAAATCCTTTAAGCAATGCGGATGGATATGCGTATCATTAACTGTTACTATATAATCCTTTTCGAAAAGAATCAGAACTGCTGTCAGAAGGTTCATATATGTTAAAACTTAAACAACCAGATGTCTTAAGAATAGTTAATGAAAATAAAGCTAAATTCGAGCTATGGATTGATATGATAGATAATGCTTTGCTTTGCTTAGTCACAGTTCACGACCTTATACAAATGATTTTTCGCAACAGGAAAATTATTATACTGCTGAGGAATTTGCAAGTTGTACCAATGCAAATGAAGATGGTGATGATGAAGTAGTGCCAGTTGATAAGCAATACCAACCAATTGTTTCTACGAAAATAAATCTATTGCCGGATGACGTCAAAAATGAGCTTATACTCCTTAAATAAAGGAAATTTTTGAGGCAGTTAATTCTTGGGCTAGAACTTTCATAAGAAATAGATCAACTACTGTTCCTGTAGATAACTCACCTTTATACTTTTTCACAACTGGTGGAGCAGGTATTGGAAAATCACACCTCATAAAAACAATTTATGCATCAATGTCTAAAAATCTTCCTTATGGTTCCTCACACATTGATAAACTAAATGTGTTACTTCTTGCTCCAACAGGTGTTGCAGTGACAAATATTAACCTTATTAGGCTGGGGGGTGGGGTGGTGACAGATTCCGCCCTGCTCTCTGGTTTTTTAGCTATAACTTTTACAAAAATAGATATTTTGTCCCGAAATTTGGTGACTTTTCCTAAAATTTATTAATGGTTATGCCACTAAATTTTTAATATTTTTGGGCAGGAAGAACTTCCGGTAGGATTCAATTCGTGACAGGTCGTATAAGTAAGTTTTTTCATTTTTTTTTTTTTTTTGAAAAGCGTTTGTTATATACATTGGGCTGGAAATTTATCAAAGATAACTAATATGCTAACTATGTATGCTAAATTTGTGAAAATGACTCGATTTAGCAATCATTTGCTGCATTGCTGTCATCATAATTTTCCTTAAATTGGTGATGATGTGTCACATATGATAACGTCACGCGAAATAATGCTGACATTATCAAATATATTAAAAGTAGTTCAGACGTTATGGGAGGGGACCCCCACCCCACTCCCTTAATCAGAATAGCACCCAAAAAAGCCTCAGTCTAAAAGGGTTAATGAAACGAACATTCATTCTGCCTTAGGAATCCCAGTGGACTGTAGAGGTTTAACTGTATTGACATTGTCAGATAAAAGGATATGTGCCTTAAGAATGGGACTTTCTGATGTAAAAGCAATAAAAATTTGAATGGTATCTACTACACTTTTTTGTACATTCATCAACGTTTCACAGAAATATAAAATCCCCCTCCTCCCAAGCACAAAGTTTTTTTTGTTTGAATTTGACTACCTAGAGTAGAGTGAGTAGAAGCTTGGCAGCAAAAACCCAGTATTTTTTGGCAAAAAATCTCATGTTTCGCTATATTTTTCGAAATCTTGTAGATCTTCAAAACTAGATAGTAAATAAGCTTGTTGGTATTACATGCTTTGCATACATGGCGTGATTTTGAAGAAAGTATTTCACGAGTGTATTTCGTAAGTTAAGGGGCCTGTTACACGTAAAGTTTCACGCCGGCGTGAATTTCACTCCGGAGTGAACTCACTCCTGTCTACTATGAAACTTCTCTGAGTGGATACACGCTCAAGGTGAAGTGAAATCTCACGCCGGAGTGAAATCAACGCAAAACAACGTGTATCCTCAAATATTTTTTCACTTCGGTGTGAAATGCAATCAGATTTTGTGAAAATGCTGAAAAAGGTTGAAATACAAGCATGGTATACTGATAATGAGGAATTGTTTCATAAAAATAATTTTCCGTGAACGTCATTTCCAAAAGATAACGATCGTAGTTAAATTTAAGATTTTATAACTTTTGTTTTATTTCTATGACAGAATTGACACAATTTGATTATATTGCTCGTTTTTCTTGAGCACTTTTTGTGTAAAAAAACATTTTTTTAAAACAACATTATTGACCCTGATCTAAATACATAGAAAAATGAAATACAGAATACAATATGACACCCATTATACAAATGCAGTCCCTATCCAAATTCGTTATCCGAGGCAATTGTTGTACAAGTTTATTCTTCCTTGCAATCTTTAGTACCAGCTCTATCGCATGTTTGTTCACCGTGAACATTTAGCGCATTGCATTGCTTTGACGACTCCTCATTGACATTCTTTGCTTGCAGAATCACACATTCATTGAAATCCGGGCACGTTCAGTATTTACCATACTTGCTTCCACTTTTTTCTTTTGTCTGACCAGATGTAGATACCATTTTCTCTGATTGTGGGTTCAGTCTTTTAATTTGATCTTTTCTATCTGTAAAACCAACAAACAAAAACACAAGTACAGTGCAGTGCAACTGATGGAACTAACATAAAGTAACACAATACTTTAATTGGACAAGGCCCCTAAGGCACTGGTGGTTCTATAAACATGGAATATCCTAAATTAACCAGACACAATAACAGGTGGTTCCTACTGTTAATAGGAATGCTATCGACAGTAGGTGTTTTCTAATTACACATAAGGTTAACACTCTTCAATAAATCTCTTTGTTGTTGTCCGATTTTTGGATGAACTTTTCAATTCTTCCTCATCATCAACTTGCTTCTGGGTATCAGATATGTCTGGTCCTTGATCTATATAGCCGTCTTCTGAGGATTCATAACTGTTATCGTCTAAAAGGGTCTCTTGGGCTACCTTCTCCTCCACTGACGGTTGACTCTCTTGATCTGTCGTCTCTTCCAATGGACCAATGAATGACTGTTTTCTGTATTTTGAAGAGTTAATCTTGTCTTGAATGTTGTTTTTTTATTTTGATTATATTTCTCTAATGATAGTTGAATATCTTTCTTTGATGAAGATTTCCTTGGGAAGTTAGTTTTAATACCATCTCGAAAGAGTCTGTTTGCTAGAAGTATACCTGTGGCTGGATGAGGAGTTTGCCGATATGTGCCACGTGCATTTTGAAAAGCCTTAGCTTCCAACTCCCTGCTTTGATTTGCAATTTTTATAGCTTTTCCAACAGTTTTCATGAAATTTTCTGCCGGATTTTGACTAAGTAATGGAGAAGTATGGAGAAGAGAATCTAGTCTTGATGCTGTGTTTATATGTGTACTGTTTCATTCTTTGGCTGTTGAAAGAAGGGCCATTATCAGATATTTGAACTTCTGGGTACCCATATTCACCATAAATCTCTTTTAATGCTGGAATAACTTTATCCGCCTTTGTTGATGCCAAAAATTTTGTTGCAGGATATCTAAATCCAATATTATGTACCACCACTACATGTCTGGATGAAGGCATAGGCCTAAATAAATCAACGGCTATTGCTTTCCAGCATTTTTGAGGAACTTCATTATGCCTATCTGGTTCTTTTGTTTTCTTTCCAACAAAAATTGAACACTTCTTGCAATGCTGGGCAAACTTTTTTTTACTTTATTGTACATCCTATGAAAGAAGAAGTGGTAACTTAGTCTCATTTTAATGCTACTTTGAGCGTGGCGTGCACCTTTATGAGCCAATTGTATTGCACTTTGTTGCAATGCCTCTGGAGACACCATTCCGTTCCAATTAATCAATATCCCGTTTCCTTTCAAAGTTAGTTCCGCAATAATATGCTCAAATTTCCTGAGCTCATAAGATTCTTCCTTTGGAATGAAGAGAAAGCTGGTTAATTTCTCTTTATTATTTGGAGTAGTTTGGTGTTCCAATTCCTCTACCTTGTCTGAGTCAGGACGCACACCATCACTGCAGACTCACTACAAATTTTTATGTTGCTGGCTCAAAGACACATTTCTTTCCATTTAAAGTTAAACCAGAGGCTGATTCATAACATCCTCATCAACTGAAATGTGCTCCGTATCGGTTTTAGTTGCAATAAGTATATTAACATGTGTAAGATGCACTGATGGAAGACCTGCAAACAGTGGCTGTAAAGCCGCATTCAACTCACCTTGAGCAGGCTTAAGCCCCATGACTAATCTTTTTAAACGGTATAATTTTCCACCAGCATGAAAGATGCTTTGATTCCTCAGCAATCTCAAGCTGCCAGAAAGCTGATTTTAAATCTAATTTAGAAAAGACTTTGGCTCCAGATAGT
>JAYJMG010194119.1:0-11197 GCA_036873935.1 Stomotoca atra
CAAAAATAGTCAAAAACAGTGATTTTTCAAATTTTCAAATTTACATTTTGGCACAGTTTAAAAAAAACACTGACTTATCAGGTAGATGAAAAATAATCTCCAGTGCCACTAAATTGCCAATGGTAGTGAGAAACAGCATTTTAAAATTTTTAGGTCAATTGTGGATGTGATGAATGGGAGTGGTCTTAATATGTTACTCCCAATGCCAAAGACTTGGTGTACATAGCCAATTTTATTATATAAGAACTTTTTTTCTACTCCAGATTTCTAAGACGTGTGCATCATGTGTACCCTAGTTTATGTTCAGATTAAAATCATGTACTTTTTCATGTACAACTTCATGTGGATATTTATTTATCAACATCTTCTCCAATTTAAAAGGGGGCAGGGAAATCCGGAGTTATAAAACCCGAGTTAGAATTACCACGTCACCAACAGAGTTATGACGTATCATGATGTCATGAATTTAAGTTTCAAAATATCTCAACTCAGTATTTTTATTCGTTTAAAAAAACGAGTTATATAAGTCGTGATTTTTATTCGAAAAAAAGCCCTGATATTTTGAAAATTAAAATTTGTGACGACATAACACGTCATAACTCGGATTGTGACGTCATAATTCTAACTCGGTTTTTTAACTCAGGATTTCCCTGCCCCATTTAAAGTCTGTATCATCCCCAAATATTTTCAAGAAATTTTTGAAAGAAAACGAACAGAATCAAAACACAGCAGAAACTTCGCATCAATCATTGAAAGAAAAAAATTAGTGAATAAGTAAAACTATTTTTAAACCAAACTCTTCACAACAGCTTCAACTTTTCCTTTGACAAAATCTCTCACTTACGTAATTCACTTCCTGCTTCAGGTTTGTTTCTTTTTTCTATTTTGTCTATTACCTTCATTTTGTCCTTACCTTTTTTATTCATTTTTATGGCAAGCAGGATGACTCCCCTCATGCAAATGTACTATACTAATTGATGAATGTTGTGAAGTCTTTTTAAATCTTTAAATTGTTTAATTGAAAGTAAGTTTTCCGCATCTGTTTCTCAAAAATGATCATACATCTACATTGCAATAGGAATATAAGCTGTCAAAGTTATTACACTCATTTTATCTGAATGTTATGTAGCTCCACCTATCTGCTGAATATTGAATTGATAATCTTACAGTATTTTTCTTTTTATTAAAGTACAGAAAAGAAGATATGCGAGGAGGATGAAGCTTGTGAGAATTCTATAGATCGTTTCTGCAGTACTTGTCAAAAGCGAATATGTCAATCCTGTTGGAATGTACATCAATGCGATCGAGAAGCGTTTGTGCCTGTAGCATTTGATAATGCTTCCGAGAGCTATGTTCCATTGTGCAAAGAGCACTTTTCAAAAGGTGTTTCAATCTGTCATGACTGTAGAGAAGAGATTTTATGTAAATATTGTTTGCATAGAATTCACAATTTGCACAAGGTGAGATCATTTGAAGATTATGTTGCAGAAACAAAAGCATCTTTTTGTTATTTGCTAGAAGAACGCATGGAGAAACTTTCCACTGTTAACATTGACTACAAAGATGAGATATCGAAGATTGAAACTTTCAAGAAGCAACTTCGTAAAGAACTGAACAAAAGGAAGCTGATCGAAACGTCTCAATTTTATGAAAAGTTGAATATCGAAGAAGCCAGAATTTTAAAAGAACTGGAATTGAAATATGAAAGTTATGTATCTGTTTTGAATAAAACTGACTTGATGGAAAAGAGTTATGATGTGTCTATAACTTCATATATGGAACAAGTGGAAGGAAAAGAGTCAAATATTTTTTTAATTGAAAGAGCATCCATTTTACAGAGAATAGATGAGTTGACATCAATCCATATCCTGAAGGCAAGTCTTTCTTCAACGCTAACTGAAGCTGAACCAGTAGGAAGTTTTGATGTAAAAATTACAAGAGAAAGTGAACCGAACAATTTGAAAGTGGTTGATGTCAATATGGAAGAAGTTATGGTTGAAACAGAGAGTTTGGTAGAGCAGCTTCAAAAATTTGACAAGTTTCTTACAGGTTTATAATTAATTTCTTACAGAAGTAATATTTGGTTTCTATGAGATTTATCCTTTGTTTTTGGTTATTTATTATTTATTATTTATCTTTCATTTTTATTTTTTTATTTTTGGAAGTTTTTCTAACATCTGGCACTGTTACTTGCCCCTCTCTTCGCATTGGTATACATAGTTATTCATGAGATGAATGACTAAAACATGATATAAACTAATAATTTAGAAGAATGAAAAATAAAAAAAGTAGAAAGCGAATGAAAGTAAACACAAGGGGATTTAGTTAGTATAATGTATTGCAAGATTTCTTTTCTTAACCATAGAAATGCGTATAATTGTTTCGGTTTGTGATCACAGCACGCACAGTTTTGAGCTATTTCAAGTTACCAAGAAAAAATTATGCAACCTGACCATAACAAATCCACTGAACTTTTTATTTCAGCTTTTTCAGCAAATTTAAAGCAAAGAGTTTAAGTGATTTTTTAATTTTTAAAACTTTATCTTGTCATTTTCCAATCATTTGTCTATTTGAAAAAACGAATCAGGGTTGTCTCTGGACTGTTCAAATTTTTCAGGCATTTCTAGCCCCACTAATTTTCTACTTCCTTCTGTCATTTTTGTGACTTTGAGGGCAGGAAGCTTCGCCAGCAAAAAGTTTCGTGAGGAAAAAAAGTTGCAAAATTTATAGCATTGGCTGTCATGATTTTTGAATTTACTCATACTTTCGCGGTATAAACTTTTGTGTTCTGAAAGAAATTGCCACATTGGCGAGAATGAACATTCACGAATTGAAGAAAATTATGTTGCGCCAATTTTCTTTTTCTGGATTCATCTTTAAGTTGTTGCGGTGTAGTTTACCTTCAAGTAACATATAGGGAATCAATGAAACAATGAAACAAATTTCTTCAGAGCCAATGAGAATATTTGTGGTGTTGGTTACTACATTAAATGCGTAGATTAAAGGAGAATTAAGGTCAAAAATCAACTTGACTTCTATCAAACCCATATATGTTAGAGGGTTCTTGTGCAAAATTTATTCACGTAATTCGCACTAGTTCTCCAGTTACAGAAGCAAACATGTGAAGAAGTAGCACATACGCTCGTCGCCATTTTCTCCAACACTGTAATCAAATGTGACGTCACACACGTGAGCAACACTTCGAAAAAGACACAGGGAATGATTTGTGAGAACTTACTGATATTTTGCGCGATATTGTTTTAAGTTTGAGACATGAAAAGTATAACACGTTTATTCTTTTTTTTCTTTGTGCTTCTTTTACTTGTCATCTCAGATATTTGTCTGGCAACAACACCTTGCAACTAATAAGCGACTTCTAAGTTGTTTCCAAAATATTTCTGAGATGGAGAATCGGATTGCAAAATCAACAAATATTATAATCAGTGAAGCGCAAAACGTGTTGTTGTGTGAATGTGTGTGGACATGATAAAGTAGAGGAGTCTAGAAGATTTGTTCATGTTGCGGCTTTTACTGAGATTTAGTGTCTGTTTCAAGCAAAACTTGTGGTTTTAGAAGTAAGCAAAATGAAGGTACAAATTATTATATAACTTTAATAGCAATAATAATAGGTAAATGCTGTAAATCTTTAAGTCAGCCCGAGTCTAGATTGTCTCTTCTTGCGTTTTTAGTTTCGTCTCTACTATTTGTGACTAGCGTGGTTTATTCGATCCTTTCTCAGTACTGTCTGTTTTAAAATGGCACCCTTTGTATTCCTGATAGATTTCTTCCTCCTTTCTGACAAAACTTAATTTGCCAGTTTTATTTTTTCTGGATTTAAACAGCCTATCAGTACTGCCTTCCTTCGATATTAGCGAGTGGAAAAAACTTGTCTCGCGGCTTTGACTTTACAAATTTAATGATTTTCCGAGCAACTGTGCAACAATGGCGGCGAGCATGAAGGAGAAAGTAGCCATTTATTTGCTTATTTTTTAATGATATTATAATTTTTTCCAAATAAGTAGTCATGGATAGGTTCAGAGAAGAAATTAGAGTAATTATTTGAAAAAAACAATTTTGACCTTAGTTCTCCTTTAAACAAATGTGAAACCAACAGAGATTGTTTGAAACTCGTAAGGTTAACAAATTCAACAACCAAAAATCAATTCATTACAAAGAAAATGCTTCCAAACAATCTATCTATCCATTCTTTGGTATTTGTTTGATTGTTTTGTTGTTTCTTGCCATCCACTCTCCACATCCCTCACATCATAGCAACCACTTCACCATTTCAAACTTGGTTTTTTGGATTGTTTGGATGGTTTAGATCTACGAAAATGATGACCCCTTTGAAAAATGTCTTTCGGTGCTAAGACAGGGAGTTAAATATATGTTTTTGTTTCTTGTAGACACAAAAGAATCCCTTGATTGCCACGAAAAGTATGTATATGTAGTTAGTCTTGTAAATTTCATTTTTAGCTCTTTCTTTGGACCTCATATTTTTATTATGCTGGTTGCTATGTATTTGCAATACATGATCCCTAGAGTTTTGTGAAACCAATTCTTCTTTGTTTCTAATTTTTTTAATCATAGGAATGCCGAAGCAATGGCACAAACAATTTTGAAAAATCATTTCCAAGGCATGTCTGCTGAAGGTAATTTATATTTTTTAAATTGCTCAAGGTTTTAGGCTATTTGGCTGATGATGAATTGGTTATGTTTGAAAAGTAAAAATTTTTTGGGGGTATGCATAAAGTACATACTTAGGAAAACCGCAAATTTTGACCCCTCTCCTGTACGCACCTGTACGCTTTTTCTTTCCCCTCTCCCTCTGCATACGTAAGCATATTTAACACCAAATCTTTAGTGTCAGTGTTAAATAAACATAAAGAAGAAAAGAAAAAAATTAAAGAACACGAAAGTGATAAAATGAGAGATTTATTCTTTCTTTTAAATCTTTTTCAATTTCTACTTTATTTGAAAAGATTTTGATTCTTAACATTGACCCCCTCCCCTCTCCTGTGCGCGCCTGCACTCTTTTGGCGTGACCCCCTCCCTCTAATTGTGTACGTACTTTAGAGATGCCCCCTTTGCTTTCTTTCTACTCATTTTTCTTCCAGACAAAAGTAAGCACCCATTTGATGTGATCTGAAGGGTAGAATCCCAAGAAGATTAAATTCAAAAATCCAAACTCTCACTTTTCATGCTCTCAGTTAATTTTCATACTCTGAAATTCTAGAACAGTGAAGGGTGGATTGTAGAACAGAAACTTAGAAATATTTATCTAATGCAAACTTTGTTGACTTATGTATTTGTCAATCCAAGTTTTTTTTAACTCGTCCTCTTCAACAGCTCAACACAATTAAGGTGGATTTTGAGTTTACAAGAGAGTAACAGTGACCAAAAATTCAGAAAAAACTAAAATCCCTGTTTCTCCATGTCTTCCAAGGTGAATACAACAGAAACAACTTTAAACAGGAGAGTCATTCTTATATTATAAACTGCTAACATCCATCGAGTCTATATGGTGGGAAACAGCTGATAAAGATTCTTTACGAGAAAAATTTGCAAAAACATTACCCCAAGATTTTACCAAAATGCTGTTAACATGGATTTGGATGATCGAGGACACATACACTCGATGGATATATGATATGCATACTTATACCTATCTAAAAAGTCGTAACAGGTGTTGGTGTAGTAAATTTTCCATGCGAGCATTTTTGCCCCACCTTTAATTGCCTTGAGAGAAACAAATCTTGCCGTTTTCAACTTTTTCAAAGATTTTTTGTTTTGTTTTGGATACCACATAAACGTGGAATATATAGAAGTACGAATCTTTCGTAGACATTGCATTTGCGGCTATATAATTTTTTGAACATGGTATATTGAATCAATTATTGCACCATCCTACGAGTCATGCAGATTTATCGCACATAGAAAGTAGTAGGGAGGTATATTACTATGAATACTGACGAATCATGAAATTAACGTGGATTGCCCATAACCATGTTAATTTCCTGCATGATAATTTTTTGTGAAGCTGTAATCAACAGTCTTTCCTTATAAGAAAACTGTAAATTTTCGTTAATTTTCTGCACCTTATTTTTCTGCGTTCGGAATTAATTGATTCCTTAATTTCCTGTAATAACTTATGTGTATTCATTTCAGACCTCCACGTACTGATGGAAAATGATGACCCTGCTATTTTACTTCTATACTTGAGATACTGTGACATTGAAACAGATAAATATCTTGCCAAAGCTTTTATCTATGCTTGTGAACATGGTCATGTAACTTGTGCTGAGTTTATATTACGCCATGGTATGGATGCAAATGTGATAGATAAAAATCATGGTAACACACCATTGCACGCAGCATCGAGCAATGGGAATTTGTCTTGTGTTCAATTACTGATACGTTACAATGCCAATGTCAATGCAAGAAACACAGTTGGCGTAACACCTTTATATGAGGCTGCAATGAATGGAGAGGAGTCATGTCTAGAGATGTTACTGTGCAACAATGCTGATGTTAATATTACCGATATAGATAATCATTCACCACTAGTAATGGCTGCTTGTCATGGTCATATACCATGTGTAGAATTGCTAATGAAGTATGGTGCTGATACTGAAGAAATTAAAGAACTCATTAAGCGTTACAGGGATGCTTAAGATGTCTTGTTTCGTTTGTGAAAAGTTTGTAATAGCTTTCTTCATATCACATGAATCATGTGCAAATTGAGGGGCTCTAATAAACGTATTGTTTGGTGAACGTGACAAGAGTTGTATCAACGTCAACAAACTTAATTTCCAGTTGACAATTTGTTGTAATACAGCATAATAGTGAGATTAAATAATTTCATTTTTGTGTTCTTGATATTAAGAAAAACACGAATTGTCAGTTAAAATTTGCTACTTTTTAATGGAAGAAAATTTTGCGCAAAGAAAGTTTTATGGATTTGGACAAATTCGCAAAATTAAGTTTCTGAGAAAATTCTTGAAATTGGCCTTTTTTATATCTTGCATATCCTCATTGGGGGTATTTTTAACAACAGTGCAATTTTCTCATTTTTTTTCTTTCTTTTTTCTTTCTTTTTCATTATGCTAACTGGATTGGGAAAGGAACCTGTAAATTCTCTGGTATCAAAGGCAGAATTCTTCTGGACCTGCCTGCATTTGCGAAATTAAATTTCTTGGAAATTTTCTTCCCATTTGTTATGTTTTGATTTACTCTCTTCCTTCTCAATTCATTTTGATCTGGGATAGAACAAAAACCATCGGCAATTTATATATTTGTGGAAAAGAGATGAATTCAGTGTTTTTCACCACCATTGTTTCTTTTTCTCCAAAGTATTGTATCATAAATTGTTTTTTTTCTTTTGGCTTGTCTACTATTTTATATGCAAAGGAGTCACTAAAACCTGTTGTTACATGGTATGTAAATAGAACTTCTGACATGTTTTTATTTTTAATGTTTTTTTTTTATATTCCCTGTGTTAAAAAGGTCTGAAAAATTATTTTTCATAAGAATTATTTTCAGTTTATTTTGTAAAATATGATCTTTAATTTTATTTTGATGCATTTTCATGCTTCTTCTGATGGTTCTCTAGCTTCCCCATTGTTGGTAAAGGGGTGTTGATATGTAAAGGGAGGCTTTTGCTTTTGTTATTCATTGCAAGTATGTTATTTTATTCGACACTCTTCTAAAAAGCCTCATTGTTATAATTTGCATCTTGAAATTTCTTTGCTTGCTGCCAGATCATGTGTAACCTAGAAAACTATCGACTGAATATTTTTTGGAAGTTTCATATATTTTATTCATTTATTATAACCTTTAATTTGATGTCCAAATATTTGATATGATTCTTTCAAATAGCAATAGCAAACTTTTTTCTTGAAACATTTATTTAATGAGAACGTTTCCTGGTTAATAATGTTTCTCAACTTTCTATAGCTTTTACTTTTTCCTTTTGAATTGCTGGTCCATATCTGAACAGGCAAGTCCTACAATAAATTTTTCTATCATTGGGCTGGTACCAAAAACTTGAGGCTTATGCCAAGGGTCACATGTTCTGACACATTTTTTTCTTTCTCAATCTCTCTTCTGGTGGCGTGGGATGTGACCACTTGTCTTGTAATAAGGGAGGATGCTGTGGCTTCCTTAGATCCTCAAGGGAGTTGTTCCCTTTAAAGTTGACTTTTCCATCCATCATTTGTAGGCATATCAAGCAGGTGACTGTCTGTCATTCATTAACATTGAAAGCAGAAATGATTTATCTTTATGCACAGGATGTGTAGTTAATGTATATTCTTGTCTCAATGATGGGGCATGTAAGTTTGCTCAACCATCTGATTGTTTTTGGTTTTAAATACTAGATATTTCAACATGGCTTATGAATTTGACAAAGTTTATTTGGATTTTTCAAAAGCAGTTTCTTGTTTCAAGTGCCAAAATATCCTTGTTGATCGGAGATCACTCCCGAATTGTCATCGCACATTTTGTAGACTTTGCCTTGATGATGTAACTACATTTTTGCCAAGTGGAGAAGCTATGGTACAATGTTTGAAATGTGACTTAGAAACAATGATGGCTGATGATTCAACAAGCTTTTCCTTTCCTCATAACGATTATGCAGAAAGCACTTTGGCAGTGCTGAATAATATGTAATGGTATGTATCTGTTGGTGATAAAATATTGTTCAAGTTGTTAGTTTTGGAATTGGATATAATACTGTTACAAAACACTAGCTGGAGATTTGTTGTTTGATTGATTGTTTATGATCACTTTTTCCCGCTGTTAAATGAATGAGCTGCTTTCAAAATTCAAATTTCATGTACATCAGTGAGTTAAAAGCACTTAATTATTTATTATAAAGTTAAAGTTTCAAAGTTTGATACAAAATGTGAGCCTTTATTGGAAATCGCAGAAAATCATCAGACAAAAAATTAGAAAAGAAAAATGATGGTGTTTAAAGAAAAATGATGGTAGGTGTCACCTGCAGTAATGCAAATTATGTGGCCTGAAAGAAGCCATAAAAAATCCACTGAACTTTTTATATCACCTTTTTCAATAAATTTAAAATAAAGAGTTTAAAATGGTGGAAGGTGATTTTTGACCTTTGAAACTTTATTTTGTCATTTTTCAATAATATGTCTCCAAGAAAAATGAAACAGGATTGTCTCCGGATTATACCAATATTTCAGACATTTCTGACCTCACTAATTTGCATTTCACTGCTTCCTTCTGCCATTTTTGTTACTTTAAGGATACAGTCAGGACTGCAAGCTTCAAACATTGGGAGAAAAAAAATTGGCTCAAGTATATGTAATTTCAGATGTAGATTAAGTTTCTGAAATCAAAAATATAAATATCAAAATAATTTCCGCGAAAATTAGTAATGTAAAACACAACTATTTATCACAAACTTGCAAATGGTTTTATTAAAGATAACACATGACAAATTAAGTTTCACAGCATGAGGTGATAAAATCTTTAGAAAAATTTGATTGCTTTGTTTTGGCAACTAAAACTTAAACCGACGTTTTCTCGTTTTCAATTTTTCGTCGAATACCTATCTTTAACGAGCTCTAAGTCCCCTCAGTTACAACAAAACTCATTGGAAAAAATTTATTTCGAACCAATCAGCTTTCAACAATAAAGTTTTGCCACAGTTTTTCGATTTCATTTTTCGTTTACAACTTATATCTTCGTTTAAACGACTTGATGTATGAGAAAAATGAGTTTTAACTAACAATATAGCTTTAATCAACGATAATTCAACTTTTCGCTCATTAGAAAAAAAAATGTGGCAAGCTTTTTTAAAGCACAAAGTGAGGAATACGTGGATATAAAGATTATTTCGAAATTGTGAGAAGCTCTTAGAAAACAACATGATTAAAACTTGTATGAACATTTTTATGTAAATTTCATGAAATTGAAAATATGATAGGGTTGTAGAGAATTTATTCAGGAAAAGAAAATACCTTATTTCATGAAATTAACACTAACATTATTTTAACAGCCCTCAAATTTACGCGGATTTTAATTGACACGGATGGTAAACTATGTTTCTAAAGTATGTGTTAATTAACACGGATGACAAAGTATTTTTCTAAAGTATGTATTAGTTAACGCGGATTGAGAATTGATTTTTTTTTTTCGTATGAGTTTATTTTTGCACAGAGCCATAAAGATTTGATATTTGAAGGCTAAAGGATGAGAAAACGTAGAGGACGCAGTTGCAGGTGGCAACTACTTCGATTACTCAAATAAAATACTGGCAGAGCTCGAAGTAGACCAAAGTGATGAGGACGAGGACGTTTTTGGAGAAGAAAGTGGTGATGATGATGGCCATATTATAGAATTGTTATAATTAATAAAGTAAACAAAAATAAGAATTTTTACTGTGATTTATATTTTTTGACTTAAAAAATTAAGACGCAAGAGTTCCACAAACCTTTTTTTTAACATACATTAAAATAACACATGATAAATTAAGGCGAAATGCAAATTAACGTGTTATAAATTAGGGCGAAACACAAATTAACGTAGTATTAATTAACACGTTTTTTTTCAATCTATGTTAATTAGTACACAGTGTTAATTCCATGAAATAAGGTATATACTTTTATGGTGAAATTCCCATTTTTTAAGGAGTAATGCTGAAAAACCAGACTTGTCTTTGCAGTCCTGACAGTATCCTTAAAGGAAATCCGAAATTCTTCTGAGCAATAGATATTAGTTTGTTTTGAAACCCGTTCTGGTTTACTGATTTATTTTTTGAAACACCGGTCATAAGCGAAATAACGCACACGAAATGAACATGTAGTTATCTCCCTTATTTTCTCCCTTTAGCACGTTATTGCAACACATGCTCTGCATAATTAAATATTGCGCTTCATGGTTTTTGAAGATCAAAACATTCTAATTTTAATATATCTTTGATTTTTAACATCAGTACGTTTCCTTTCATATTTTTTTTGGCTTTTCCTTTGACTGTATTTTCTTGTCATCTATGTCTCATCTTTTTAATGAAGATTTTTGGACATCATTTAGTTACAAAGATCATCGGCATCTTTCATAACAATTCACAACGTTGTTAGTATGCTGAATGAAGCTACCTGCTGTCTTGAAAATTTATAAAAATCCATTATCTCCATCAAATTGATGAAGAACATTGAAGCATGCGGTGCTC
>JAYJMG010194341.1:0-11185 GCA_036873935.1 Stomotoca atra
ACATCTACGTGGCAATAATCACGGTCAACCGGACAACAGAAATTTAACGACATTTCCGACGAGCAGAGAGCGCGGGTGAAATACGCGGGTAAAATGCGTGTTGTCCCGAAAAATAAGTGGACGCGCCGTAACTCGCTTGAGTTAGGAGAAATAAGATATGATAATTTTAGTTTTACGCTGGCAGACATATCATTTAAAAGAAATACCTCAGTCAAACTAATTATATCACCCTATCATCAATTGATTCAAAATTACTATTATTGATGAATAATATCATCGAAAAGAAACATGCATCTAGATGACACTTGAAAGCTATCGCCAGATATCTAAGCTTGACAAGCTAATGAAACTGAAAGGTAAAATATTTTTTATTCATATCATAATTATTCATCGTCTTTCCACTTCTGTCCTTGAATGATTGGATAAGATATTAATCAAAAAAAAGAAAAGAAAAAAAAGTAAATAAGTTACCACAGATAAAAGATACTGTGTCGTTGCATCTTTTTAATTCTGCAAAAAGTATCAGTGTGACACCAAGCAGTAGTTACCTATGACTGCTTCACAGATCCTGTCTTTTCTGCACGCATATTAAATTTTGCCATAACAGAATGTGCCATAAGTCTGAGTAAAAGAAAAGAATTATTGAACGAGCAAATATAAATGAAAATATCAAAATTAATAACCACTTACCTATGGTTTGGATTTTTAAATAGCATGAATATAGATCAAACTTAGAGAGCAGATTGCTTTATCGTCAGACATAATTTTCGTCTGCTAGCCAACGTTTTGTCCAATAAGGTAATTAAAAAGTATATTTACCTTTGCAAAACATTGCGTGAGTTAAAGGAGAAGTAAGCTGAAAAATTAACTTTTTTTGATATTTTGTGATATTCCTAACAATCAAAAATTTTAATAAGTGACACTGTAAAAGTTCCACGAAAAGACATTATCAACAACAAAACGTTTGTAAATTTTACGCAAGATTTACAAACCGCGCAAAAAAAATTAGGACTACGTTCTAGCAAAAAAATGACGTATCATAGTTCAAAACAAAGCGAATACTCAGACTATTCGAGAAAATGGCTTGCAAACATATGTGAAAACTTTTGTTGCAGAGACACAAACGATATTCCTGACAATAGTTTTAGTCTTTTTTAAAACGCTAGTGGGTCAGAATTTTGCAAGCTTTTCGACGATGTGAATTGCGATTTTTCACAAGAACGAAAGCCTTGGCCAAGGAATGACTGTTGTTTTGTGATTTTTATTTAGGAAACAATTTCATTTTTAAAAAATAATTTTTAAGCTTACTTCCCCTTTAATACACACAGTTTTCCCACCAACACTTTCGCATTGAGAAACCTGATAAAAACAAGAAATATTAAATTTAACAGGATAGGTTGGGTAATCACCCCAATTCAACATGCCTTGACAAAAGTCTTTTAAAGTTTTCTCCCTTAATTACAAGGATCAATATGAAAAAAACACTATCAGGATATGTAACAAAAAAAAGCATAGAATGAATCCTGGCCAAAATTGGAAATAAAAGTTTGATATAAAAGAGTTACTTACAAGCAATTTAAAATTGTCCTTGTTAGACAATGAGTCTTCCAGGTTTTCAAAGTCATCCATGTTTTCCACTTTATCCATGACTTTGTTATGATTTCCTGCAGCAGAATTTGTTGACTTTTTGTCTTCAACTAGCTGTGTTAGCAGTGCCAATACATTTTTTAGATAGCCTGAAAATTTGATTATATTATTATCTACACTTGTAAAACAGATCTAAATTATTATTAAGCATCAAATTTTCATGCATTCCTTCCACTTCCACTATTTTCAGCTCCCTAATGCCAAATTAACAATAGTGATTTCATCAGTAGGTGTTTGCAATTGCAGGAATAATTATTGTGAATTCAATGCAAAATGTAATTAATTTTTTATCTAACAAATTTATTATAATATACATATTTTGACAATAATTTCCATTTACTTGAATTCGTTCAACTAAGGTATTTCCATCAGGCAAAAAAAATTCACAGTAAGAAAAGATAAACAGCAGATGCATCACTAAATTTCTTTATTTTCACCACGGTGCTTGTTAAGGGTCCCTTTCTGTCCAACAACGAGGCATGTTTCATCCAAATTGGTGATTGGCTAGGTGTAGACTCACTCCTTGAACTTTCACTTAACCAGTCTTTGGGAGATCTTGATCTCTGTCTTGACTGGCGAGGAGTTTTTGAACGTTCACCTGAGTGCAAAGGAGATCTTGACTTCGACCTTGAATGATTTTTGAAATGGTTGAGATGTCTTTTTCTTTCTGAATCTTTCTGCCTTTCTTGCCTATATAAGGACCCAAACTCAGAGTCATATGTGTATTCTCTTCTTTCAGAGCTAGATTTTTTCCTTTGTGGTGACTTGTTTGAAACCGTAATGGGAGCCTTTGGTTTTTCTGGTAGAACAATCTCAATGGAAAAAATATTAAAGCACTTGTAAATGATCCCTGCAAGTAATGCTTGACGCTTTATACATCCCAAATTATATATGTTATATCACTAAATAGCAAAATTAAAGATATATGCACTGGTAAAATCAGGCTCCAGTCTTTCTTTGTCCTATTCTCTTCTTTCAGAGCTAGATTTTTTCCTTTGTGGTGACTTGTTTGAAACCGTAATGGGAGCCTTTGGTTTTTCTGGTAGAACAATCTCAATGGAAAAAATATTAAAGCACTTGTAAATGATCCCTGCAAGTAATGCTTGACGCTTTATACATCCCAAATTATATATGTTGTATCACTAAATAGCAAAATTAAAAATATATGCACTGGTAAAATCAGGCTCCAGTCTTTCTTTGTCCTTTTCAGCCTCCTTTTCAGCCTCAACAGCAGAACAACTTCGTATTTTTTCCAGTGTCCTATATCTAGCTTTTAATGGACCTTCTTTTAACATGCAATGAAGGTGGCCACCAAAGCCACTTCTGATCATCACTGACCCACTCGTGCAGATCAATCAATTCAGCTTCTTCTTTCCTCCCCCTTCTTATTTTCTTTTAGTATCACAACTAAAACCCAAATTTCGTTCTCAGCTTTTGTCATTGCTCAATAAATATTTCACTAATTTCACTTAAATACAAAAAGGAAATCAACAAAATTACATATAATTCAGAGAAAATAAAATTTACCTATAAATGATGGAAATCCAATAACATATTCTATCAAATACAGCATATTATATGAGCAAGTCGACTTATAAGTATGCTCTTAAACGAGAAGAATATTCAGATAAGGATTTGCAGCTCAAAACACTTTAATATATTACAGGAAATGAACAAATCCTATCTTTGGCATTTTATTGTCCACATTAATTTAGTTTCATTTTGTACCTGTTTTAAAGTTAATTTCCTGCACCCATGATACAACGAGATCTCTATTTTGCATTAATTTTCTGCTACAATAATGCATTTTTTTTTTGATACATGTTAATTCTTTGATTTGTTTATAAAGTGAATTTTCTGTAATAAGGTAGTATATTTTTAAGTTGCCAAGACCAAAAAAATATCTTTGTTTCATTTTATTGCAGCCTTCAACCGGCACTATCGATTGAAATCAATATTCCATACAAAACATTAAGTGGCAATTTGCAAAACTAGACGCAGCATTACCGCAACCTGTGACAAAAAGTTATGGCGGCCTCTCTGGCGAGTATTTTTTTGTGACCCGTTTTTTCAGAAACAAACATATTTTTGGGATGGAACAACATGAAAATCTATGAGAAAAACAAAACTTTTGCAGAATTTTTGCCCATTGAAAATTTAGGTTTTAAATGTAAATATATTTCACATTCAAAAATTTATCGCTATTTATTTGAAAAAGTTAAACGAATTAGATAGATAACAACTCGATGTGTAATTTATCAGTTATAATCCTTTCACCTTTTATGTAGAGTTGTAATCCATTTAAGAAGCCGACAGTCCAGACATTAAGAAGAAAAAAAACCGACATTAATTCCGATAATCCATGTTTTTCAGCAATGTTTCGCCCTCAACTGGGGGCATAACCAAGCTGTACCATTGACATTACAATACATGTTTATATATCACTATCGTGTATCAAAAATTATCTATAAAACAATGGCAAATTTAAAGGTAACTCCGTTGTTTTAGTAGATAAAACGTTTTATATACGGAGAGTTAAAGCTCTATTGAATGATTCTAAGAATTTTCAGTCTTTAGATATTGATGATCAAAAACATCTTAACTTTGTGTTAAATCAAGAAAAACGTCTTAGATCTGTTTATAAAAAATTGTTAGATAAAGGTAGTATAACTAAAGCCACTTACGATAAATTATGTCCCACTGGTTCTAGATTTGGTGTATTATATGGTTTACCCAAAGTGCATAAATCCTGTGTTGACAATTGAGCACCATATCGTCCTATACTCTCTGCGATAGGCACACCTACGTCTCATCTTGCTAAGTTTCTTGTGCCTTTGTTATCTTCTCTTTTTCTTTTGCTAAGGAAGTTTTGTCACAGGATTCCAACTTGTTTATGGCCAGTTTTGATGTGAACTCTCTTTTTACCAATATTCCTTTGCATGAGACCATAAATATTTGTGTGAACAAATTATTCGTATATGAGGAAGATAGAGTTCAAGGTTTAAATAAAGTTTTCATAAAGAGTTTAAACGACTTCTTGCGTAAGCAGTAACTGAATCATATTTTATTTTTGATGGAAAATATTATAGACAGATTGATGGTGTTGGCATGGGTTCTCCCCTTGGTCCAACTTTAGCTAATATATTTTTATGTCATTATGAAGAAAAATGGTTGGCTGAGTGTCCTTATTACAGGCGCTATGTGGATGACATTTTTGTTTTATTTTCTTCAGCTTTTAAATCCTATATGGATAGTCATCATCCTAACATTTCGTTTTCCTCAGAATGTGAGAAAGATGGTAATTTGGCTTTTCTTGATGTTTCTGTGAATAGAGAGAATGGAAAATTTGTTACATCTGTTTATCGTAAGCCCACATTTAGTGGGGTATACACTAACTTTGTCAGTTTTATACCTGTTCCTTTTGTATTTGTTCGGATATGTCTCATTTTCATCTAGAACTGGACAAACTTAAGGATATTTTCCGAAAAAATGGTTACCCTAGCTCTTTAATTAATAAATGTATTAAACAATTTTTTGACAAACTTTATCACAGTTTGTAAAAAGGAGCTATTAATTGTGCTCCAGTTTCTTGGTCAATTATCCCTACAAACTAGGTCTCGATTATATAAAATTTCCAAGGACAGTTTGCCTTTTTGTAAATTAAATTTTGCTTTTAAATCATCGTGTAGATTGTCGAACTTTTTTCGATTTAAGGATAAAGTAAGTAAGGAACTCTTATCTGGTGTTGTTTATAAATTTTCGTGTGGTCGCTCCAATGTCTCCTATTTTGGTAAAACCAAACAACACTTCAAGGTAAGGGCTTCTGAACACTTAGGTATTTCTCCATTGACTGGAAAACGTGTTAGTTGTAGATTACAATCTTTAAAGGTAGAGAACATCATGTTTTGAGAACACGAAGCCAGTCTCAATAATTTTAGTATTCTTGCCTACTCTGATAACAATTTTTGTTTAGAGCTTAAAGAAAGCCTTTTCATTTTGAGAGACAACCCTGTGTTGAATCGTAATTTTACATTAGTACCGTTGCAATTATTCAACTATCTAGGGATCTCATAAGCACTAGATTTTACGCGCTGGTAAATTTGCCATTGTTTTATAGATAATATTTGATACACGATAGTGATATATAAACATGTAATGTTATGTCAATGTAACAGCTTGATAATGCCCCCAGTTGAGGGCGAAACGTTGCTGAAAAACATGGATTGTCGGAATTAACGTCTTTTTTTTTCCTTGTTAGAGTTGTAATGATTAAATGTTGTGCAAAATGGGAAAGAACACCATTCCATCTTGAACAGGCAAGTATATAGCTTTTCTGACAAATGAATTTTTCTTAATTACTTTTCTGCAGGCACAGAAATTAAGGCCATTACCTACAAGCACAATGTTCAAGATTTTTGATTCACAAGGCTCTTTAAACAACTTTCGATGCGTGTTTTTTTCGATACTTTAGGCAAACAATGTCATCATCTGATATACTTTCAATATGCATGAAATCTCCACTATCCAGTAAAAACCAAGAATCTTTATAATTACTTGAAAATCGGTACTTGATTATCTCTCATTGCTAAATTTTCCAGTTCAGACACTCTTTTAACTAACTCTTTTCGAAAAACTGCTTTATTATTTGCAAGTAATTTTAAAAGGGAAAAGAAGAAATGCCATCTAGCGAGCAATCAAAAAACGAGGAATCTTCCCAAATGTGAGTCAGCCTATGAACATTATACACAGTAAAGGTACCTCCATAATGTATTCTTGACTTGCTTATGAAGTAAGGGAGCAACTCTTTGGCATACTGTAAATTATTATTTCTTACATCATCACTGCCATCCGACAAAATTCTCATTGCAAGAGACAATGACAAGAAATGCATGTAGCGTTCATGAGTCAGAACATCTTTTTAAACAATACATCCAGTATACAAGAGGAATTGAAAAAATTCAATTGCTTTCCATGTCCTTACCTCATCAAGTCCTTGTGGTGGCAGTGCAAACTCAAAAGGTAATTTGCCATTACATTTTTTCAAATTATCAGATACAACTGATATTTAAGCAGGTGATAATCGGTATTGCCTAGTGTCACCACCAACAATGTAGTGTGCATAGTACTTCTTAATTTCATCAGCAGATTGATCAATATTTTTTTTGAACTTAACTGTTTCACCAGTCATTTGGGCATTAAGGAGTGTTTCCCTTTTTTGTATCGAAGCACAGTGCTTTCACTGTTTTATTGCCAGAATTTTCTGTCTGGACTTGGAAGTTAAAACTCTTTGAAGCTTTCTGTGGAGATACACTGTGAATGAAAGTAACAACATCCTGAATTTTCCTTTTAGATGCCATTCTAAAAAGGGCAGGAAAATATGTTAAATGAAGAATACCATTCTTGCATTATCACCCTTGCATAACCAAAGTTTTGATTGGGGATTTTTTGTCTCAATTCTATTATGCATATATATATATTTTTTTTAACATATGCCTTCTTTAGACATTTAAAATTTAACACATGATTCTAACATTTTCAGTGTGTGAAATCAAGAGTTTTTGTTGCAGTCAATACTGACTTGAGGTTTTACAATATTATCTTGATAAATAAGATTATATATGACAATAAGCTTATGTATACATGATCAATGAGTGATCCCGAAATATGAGTGGCGGAATCCACAATCATTATATAATCATTCAAAACATCTGAAACAAAATTTTGTCCTTTCAAAGCATCAATATTGAAATCCCCCAGTATGCAATGAACATTATGGCGATCTAGAAAGTGCTGCAAAAGGTAGGTGAAGTCTTCTCGTTGCATGTTCTTACTACGATATAAGAGTAACCATAAAAAAAGACTGATTAAACCCATCTGTGCGCCAGAACTTGCGACTCTGGACAGTAGCTTTACACATGTGTTATGGCGCGCCAACACTCAGCCTCACACAGATGGGAAAAACGTTAGGACCAGCCTGCAAAAACACTCACAGTATAAAACAAAGTTACCTTATTCCAGGAAATTAACGAAGCTCAAAATTAACGCGGATTTTCAAATTTTGCGTTAATTAAATATCCCTTAATTGATTTGACCGTAAATTTTCAGGATGTTAAAAACGTTTCTCGTTAATTTAAAAACCTTTATTTTGACTACAAAAATTACGAAGTAACTTCAATATGAACATCATCGTCATCTGACATACAAACTCCGCTTATCTTGGTTGAAGGGCCGCTGAAATAGTAGCCAGGGTACCTAGCCGTCTTGTCGCTATGGTGGAATTTGAATTGTACGTACAGTCCAAATTCCATCATAGCAACAAGTGGACTTGGAACACTGGCTACTGAAAGAGCCACTGTTTAAGGTACGCAAGGCAGACTGGTCTTGTGGCCATGGATCCGTTTGTCTAGGCTGTCTTTGTCTGTGTATCGTTAATTGCTAGTATCATAGATCTTTTGAAAAACAAATTTTTTTTATTATTATTTATTTATTTGTTCATCTGCGTTAGTTAAATGCTTTCTGTATATCATGTGGATTCAACCGCGTTAATTTCATTCTTATCTTAATGACCAACCGCGCTAATTTGCTTCGTGTTGAATTAGTGCTCGTTAATTGAGGGCCTCGTTAATTTCCTTGAATAAGGTAAACAAGAAAAGAAATTAAATGACTTGGGTAATAAGTGGGATCGTCAACCCCAAAGAACTGTCATGTTTGACAGGCCCCCCTGCTAAGCTTGTTATAATGAGTAGGGTACGAGTGAGCAAACTCAAAGTCCCTGCTAAAACGGTACATCACTGGGTAGTAAAACCCTGCCCCTACATTGGAGTATGAATGTGGAAAAGATGTGTGTGAGATATGCAAGTAAGGAATGGATAAATGACATCTGTCTGACGGATTAATAAGTTCACGAGCGAACATAAAAAAGGACATAGGCTGCATTGTTTATAATGGATTTCCTGCTGACCTTCTTTACAGAAGTATCATCGCAGGAAAACCAAGTCTTCGGCATTGGTCCAATAGTGACCAGAATTCAAGGAGCAAGAACGATTGATGGTAGCAGCCAAGGAGTAGACATTGTTGAAAGACACAGTCATCTGAAAAAATTGGAACAGTAAGATTGTGGTTGCAAAGTACCTGGCTAGTGTCTTTGGATGTGTGGCCGTCAACACATTGAAAGCGAATTAGTTGTAAGATTAGTACTGTACCACCGGTTATTATGGTGGCTTCCTTAGTGCTTTCTGTAAGATTTTGGCAAATTGGGCAAAAACAACTGTTGTTGCTCGTCAAGGTCAAGGTCCGAAGGAAAGAGTCTAATGCACTGGGCACATCCTTAGATAGAGGCACATGCAGTATGTTAAGAATCTCCTCATTTACAGATTCTGCAAAGCAAACATTGCAAGTGAAAGTATGCTCGATGGTTGTCGATAGCATACCGTTACCGTCCACTGAGGCTCCCTTAAGTTCGTCCAGGACAACACTGAGCACCTCTGGCACATCATGCTAGAAATTAAAGCCAAAGTCTACTGAACCATTTCCGTGGAAAGACGATTGGAGTGCTCAAAGGAAATTTGAAGGGTCCAAAGGTGAACGTTTTTTGTATCTCCACAACATCAAGGTACAGATGGAGCGTACAATTCTTGATAGTTGTCCTGACTTTATTGGGGCCTGGGAGCAAAGAACAGGTATTACACTTAATGATTGCAAGATGGAATTGGCATAGCATGTGTTGCCCTTGTTAATAAACCCTGGTGGTGCCTTCTGAACTGGGTTCCTTGCTACACTGGGTGTGTTGGCTTTGGCCTTGGAAGACTTGGTTTTTGCTTTGCAATGTTTAACAGGAGAAGCAACTTCTGGACCATCACTGGACGAGGGTGTGCTTTTTATAAGGGTCAATTTTCATGCAGATGAAATTGCAAGATATTTTGCCGTGTTCGCAGCAGATGGTGGAGGGACTGTAGTTATTTGGTCTACTGGATATCATTAAGGCCAATGAAGATGCATTTAAGTTTGTCTTTTGTCCAACGTCATTATTGGACTGGGAATTTGACAAAATTGTATAGCTCTAATGGCAGCACCAGGAAGGCTAAAAAAATCAATACTTTTAAGGCATTGGTTGACTGCTTGGAAATGTGCTGTGAAGAAGGCAAGCCTGGTCTTTTGCTACTTTGATTACTCAATTGTCTATTTTCAATGGATTTCATGACATTTGTTGCGGATTTTCTGTCATTGACCTTTTTTGATGTTACTTTCAGATGATCTGGTGCCAATAAAATAGGTGATGAAGTTTTTAACTGGCTCGGAATTGATACCTGTGCTTGGACTACCATCCGAAGTAAATGTTGAATTCATTCACGACTGTGACATGTCGAGCCTCTGCAAGCCAACTGTTTCGACATGCGACCTAACATTGAAAGTTGTTGTACACTATGGAACTATGACACAGATGGGCAAAGCGTTTAAAGATGCATTGACATTGACACTGAGTTGGGGGTTTGATGGACTATAGGAGCTAGTTAGAAAAGCAAGAAAATTTGTAAAAAAAATTTGCAACGCAAAATATAACAAAACTTTAGTTCTAAAACATGAGAGATGTGCAAAAAATAATAGCTCCTAAAGTCCATCACCATGGAGAATAATTTGCTTTTAAAAATGTAAGGTTTGATGCTAGTCTTCAGTTTGTTCTTTTTTATTTGTTCTTTTGGTTATTATTTAACTGTTGTCCAAGTACATTAACACCCAAAAAATTTGGCGAGCCAAAGTTTTGAATTTTTTTCTGTCCGAATATTGATCCGCCCGACATTCTTAGTTGTCCGGAATTATTTCCCTGCCAAAAATTTTCGAAAAAAGCGCTTTCCTTTTTTTACGGGAATTTGTATGGAAATTAATTTAGGAAACCCTAAACCCAAGTTGTGTTCTTACAAAAACGAGATTTTGATTAGCAAAAGCAGTTTTAATGTTTTATTTTTGTCTCTGTATCTAAATTATTACAATCTCTAGGTCATCTAAATCAGAAATTTGATGAAATTTCCCTTAAAAACATGTCTTGTTGTCAAATACGCCACAATGTTTTAGTCCGAAAATTTTTCCTACACTGTAAAATATGTCCGAATATTATTCTGCCGAAATTCTGGCAAAAAGTGTCCGAAAATATTTCGCTGAAATTTTTCCGCAAAAATTTTTGGGTGTTAATGTAAACGGGTTTGGACAATTATACTTTTTAATTTTTTGTCAGAAATTTTTCTTGCGGCAGTTTTGTTGCATCACTTTCATATATACTTTTCTGCAACTAAATACTGCTTTACATGTTATTTGCCTTATATACGTAAGAGATGGTCAATGAGGGTAACACCTCTCCTGTAAAAACTTTTGAAAATTCGAAAGGGCCAATAACGTATAGTCTGTTAGTTTTGTTACTTAGCATGTACCTTAAGGGAAGAAATTTTCTGTCCACAATTTTCTGTCTCTTAAGGTTACTGTAAAGGAATAAATCGAACACAAGTCACTTTTCTGATTTTTGTATATTATTGTAGAGGAAGTCTTA
>JAYJMG010194452.1:0-11183 GCA_036873935.1 Stomotoca atra
AAAACTCATAACATAGGGCAGTAAATACAATATGGACTGTTTTTTCGATCTGTATTTGTTTACCAATTTATTACTCATGTAGCAAATCAGTCAGTACGGCTCTGTACCAAGGCTGCAGAGATCCCGCGGGTAACCCACCTAATTCAATTATAAGCTTGTACTTGCTCATACTGTCACAATTCAAAATGACCTCCAGGTAATAATAAAATATACAACCTGGTTATAACATTTTTCCATTTTATTCTTCTTAAAAAGTTTTTTAAGTCTCATATTTTTGTTGATTATGTTCATAATTTTTCAAAAACTCTTCAATGTCCGCCATCTTTATCAAAAATTACACATTTTATATTAAAATTTTACACAAGTTTTAATATAAAATGTGTAATTTTTGACAATAATGTACTTGAAAATGCCTGAAGTACAGGCGAAACGTCATCAACATCATCAACGATTTGTAACCGATTTGTGTCTTTTTTCTTTTCCGTTTATATAACTGGACTGTCACAAGTTTATTATGATACTCCTCTCCAGTGACCGCCTACTGAACTTTTGATTTGAAAATCACGCTTTCCATCACATGACATCACGGTTTTACTAGAGCTAGTCGCCAGAATTCGGATGCCCTTGCAGCTTTTTCTCCGTGGTTTAACTGGTTAGTTTTGGAAAAATAACCAGGGAAGGAAATAAAATTTTGAAGAAAAAAATTGTATAATGTTCCCATGACATTAGGAATAATATATCAATTTTTGAAAAATAGCCGGAGTTCCCCTTTAATGTGTACAAGATTTTACTGGAAAATATCTTTACTTTGCATTATTTTTTATCTTGATCAACTTTTTCAACTCTAACATTTTTTTCAGTTCCTAACCACGTCTTAACTTTCTCAAACCCTTATTTTCAATATTTTTAGTCAATTTACAAAGAAAGTTATGTTCTCTTCTAATTATATGTTACTTGTTTTTAGATTTGCAAAGAATCTGGATCCTAATTCACTCAGTTTAAAGTTTTTCAAAGGTGAAGGAGAGTTGACTAATTTGGAACTGGATGAGGCTATGCTGTCAGATCTCCTAGAATTTCCACCATGGCTGCAATTAACGAAGGTGACATGCAACCGGATTACTGCAAAGGTAAATGCCATACATCATCATCTTATTTCATTATGAAAGATGAACTCAAAAGCATGAAGATAAATGACTTACCTAATTGACTTTCTGCGTTAGCATGTCCGTTTTCATGTTGTTGCTTTTTGCAAATCAGTCAAATTAACTTGACGCGCTGAACATTTTAGACTGAACTTGACAACAAAAACTATAATTGTCAATATCTCCTGAGTGAGACATTGTTACACTATGAAACTTGACAGGTGTCATCCTTAATTTAAGGTCTTTGTCTCAAGTGCAAAATTTTTAACCACGCCCATTGATGACGTCACAATTTGGGTAAATTTGGTACTGAGAATTAATTCTTAATATCTCTCCAACAAAACATTATTAAGCCAGGTGGCCTCTGAAGACCTTTGACAATTAAATAAAATTTGGTGACCATGCCTATTGAGGGCCTAAAATTTAAAAATGCGCTGATTTTCACAATTTGCACAATTAACAATTGGATGGTGCTGATTTCGAATTTAAGTGTCTTTTTTCAAATTTCAACCCGAAGACAAGGTTTTTTAGGTCTGAAAAAGTTAATGGTGTTAAACAAGCAGAAAGTCTTCTACCCGCTGGGCAGCTTTCGTTGTTGTGATCCCAATCTATATCTATATCTTTTAGTCATACATTTTAGGTACCTTGGACAAGTCTAAAGTCAGACCCAATTCGCTTGGTAAGGATTCAGTCTACGTTCAATCAAAGTATAAGATTATTTTTTTTCTTATGGGAAACTAAACTAAACTTAAAGTTCATTAATTTTTGAGAAAATTTTATACTTGAGAAAATGACATCACAAGATTCAAAAGAAAAGTGCTGACAAGCTTATGGATAGTGTTCGGACTACATCCTCAAAAAGACCCTCATTATTTTTTCAACTCCTATGTATCAAATTGATGACGTAGATTAAATGTCTGAAATCAAAATTTGAAAATTTTGGTTAGTTTGACTGAAGAATGGAAATAAGTAACACTATTCAAGGTTTTTTTTTTTGAATTAATTTTATGTATAAAATTTGTAACATTTCCAAATTTCTGTACCTGATGATGCTGACAGATGTCAGCTAAACGTCGAACATGAATTGTCGAAGAAAATCGTCTTTTTCTTTTTTTAATTACTGATATTGTCGAATTTATATTATCATTGTATCAATAGCATTAATACGAGGATCTCTTTAGCTACTTGATTGTGTGGATGTTCAAATCATTGCTTCAGAGGTTGCACGGGAAAAGGCATCCAATGTCCCGTCGTTTTCAAACAACCAGTAAGTGCTTTAACTTACACTTTGTCATTTTTGTTACAAATTTTTTTATTCTCGTATAAGCATAGTTTGCATTATTCATTTTTTACATTTTTGTAAAAGCCCCTAGTTTCTGGAGCAGGGATTGTGTGATATTGTTGCTAAAAAATAATTATTTGAGGAAACTAACCATTTCAATGCAACATCTTACGTTGATGTTACAAACCAAGTAGGGATATTGAACCAAGTAGGGAAAGTCCTAACTTGGTTTGAACCAAGTGTGCTAAGTCACGCAAGATTGAACCAAGTAGTATTAAGCAAGTTAGTTTACCATTTGTTGAACCAAGTAGGGATTTTCACTTGGAATATGCGGCTTACTTGGTTCAAATCAAGCAGGGACTTTCCATCAAGTCGCTTTTCATTGGATTCGACCCCGAAAGTACTTTTTAATTCCCAACTACATATAGACCACAGCCAAAATTAAGTTACTTTTCCGTGTCTGATGACAACAACATATTATTATCGAATTAATTTAGAATGTTGTTTGTGTGTGAACGAAATTGATCAAACTATCATTACTATCCAAAACAAACGAACTCATGTACAGTGCCCGTTCCAATTCAAATCTTCTTATCAAAATAAAAGCTACATTCATTTCACTAAACATAGCTTGTTCCTAGCTCAACTACAACTCAGCCACCAGAAGAAGTGTTATTTTGTATTGAAAAAAAGAAACCATTGTGTTGTTTGTATGATCTTTGTGCAGAAGTCATGTTTCGTTGCTTAATTATTTGAAGCTGTGAATCAGAAAAGCTTCTTTTTACCAGGGGTTCTCTTCTTCTTCTTCTTCTGGTTGCTTCTAACACATGGCATTTGATTAACTCGCTAAAATTCGAGAAGACTGGGTTTGAACCAAGTGGAAATTTCACACCAGCATTTTGAACCAAGTAGGAATCGCGATTCGTACTTGGTTCAATATCCGTACTTGGGTTGCAACATTGACAAACGTGGACAAAGTAAAGAGAAAAAAACAAAAAAAACACGTTCTTTATTAGAGCTTTCGATCCATCTTGGATCATCGTCAGTAGTGTAAATTTTACACAGAACGTCAACTATATATGAAATATTTTTCATAAAACTTGTCTTCCATATAAGGAAAGACTAAACAATGACAAAAAATTCTGTTCGTCAATACAATTATATGACTGGCCAATCATCAGCATCCAGGCGTGAACTCCCAGATGATTAGGTAGTCAGTATTTATCAAAAAGATAAATTTTTTGTCATTGTTTAGTCTTTCCTTATACGGAAGACAAGTTTTATGAAAAATATTTCATATATAGTTGCTGTTCTGTGTAAAATTTACACTACTAACGATGATCCAAGATGGATCGAAAGCTCTAATAAATAATTGTTTATTTCAATGCAACATTAGCTTGCAATTAGTTTATGCAGAAATGTTTTTGAAATCTGCGATAAGCCATTTTGCTTGAGTTATTGGTGCAAGCCCAATTGCCTGTTGCAAATGCAACGCATGAATAATCCTGCTATGAAAAATCGATTCCTAAATCTTGTTTCCTACTTCAATTATTTCCTTAAAAGATAAAAAGCCCTCATTTGTCTTATGATGTAATCAATTGATGATAATATTTATGTAAATTAAATAGAAAACTCGAATCATCTTTTTTGAAAATATGATATATCACTCTGAAATTCACAATTTTATTGAGCACTCTCTGGCAAACATTAATACTTGTTTAACTTAACTTGTAAATTAAATATGATTTTAATGGCTGGCATTATTTTTGTTGTTTTGTGGACCTGTGATCAGGTCCATAAAACAAAATCAAAAATCAAATTTATAAGAAAATCAAAAAATAATTTTTTGAGGAAATACGGTCTTAAGTAAAGCTTGGGACCATGAATATAAAATCAAGCTACTTTGTTTTTGAGTTTTTCTTCTCAAAGGGCTTTTCATCTATTAAGGAATTGAAGTAGGAAAGGAGATTGAGGAATCAATTTTTTGAAGCAGAATTTTTCATGCGTTTGCATAAGCTAAAAAAATTCAACATTGTTATTGTAAATTCAGCCTGTACCAAGCATTTTTCTGGGACAAAATGAACACTTTGAGTGATTCATTCATTCATTCATTTATTCATTTATTTATTTTGTTTGTTTGTTTGTTTGTTTTTAGTTCTTAATTATGTAAGTGTCTATACAACAGCATTAGATTGTTTGTTCTACTCTATTGTATTTTCTTTAGAAAGCCCAACAAGTATGGCTTTGCTGAGAAAGTCGTTGATGGAATGTTTGTTTCCATAAACACACTGACTGTCTCCTTCGTTTCCCAAGGTTTTAAAGCATCAGTTAGTTGCTCTCGCATTATTGTTCAAAGTACAACACCAGATTGGAAAGCAACAAATAATTTACGCCAGACACGAATAAAAGACGATGCTCGCGGAGAGGTCTTAAATTTCAAAGAGATCAGGTGGGGAACTATGAGAGTGGACGCAGATGCTGCCTATAGACCTGAGGTTTGTGTTGATATTTTAGCTATGAGACTGTTAGTTATATACGGAAACCATAGAAACCATAGAGATAATACTTTCAATGATCTTTTTCTTTGTTGCTAGACCTAAGAATAAACTTGTCTTTCTGATTATGCTTGATGTTTGTGTCATGTGGACAGATTCCAATTTGCTTATGTTTAGTCTGGTGAAATGCCGTCAACTCCATTACGTTTGATAACCAACAACAGCGCAATACGTTTAGTAATAAAGAAGAGAATGTCTGATTGTGAAATGCTGGCATCCAAGTTGTCAGTCATACTAGATGATATATTATGGGTGCTCTCTAGATCACAGATTTTAAAGTTATCCAGTTTCATTCATTATCTCATAAAACTAAGACGAACATTTTTACCACAAACACACCAAATTGCTAAATTGCACCATCAAAAACCTGAACCAGCACATTCTTCTCCGCAACAAACCACCAGTCACAACCAGTTATTCTTATCATATGATCTTACAGAAACTTCTATTCATTTACGAACACAACGAATAGACTTGCATCTTTGTGATGACAGTACCTTAGATGGCAACCTTCCTCGTAAATCACCTAGTAGCAAGTCAACTAATTTTGACGAGTCTGGTGCTGCTCTTCAAATCTCTTTGGTAAATATCAGTCTCGATCATTGTCCTTATCATGTGGTGGGCACTCGACGAACAATTGTAAAAGTTGATGAAGAAGTAGCCTTCCAAAGGAAGAAGTGGGCGACACAGCTGATGAATAATTTTCAAGAAACTGAAGCAAAACGTTGGAAGCAGCCGAGAAATACAGCTTCCCCTCTTGGCGTAAGTAGCAAATGTTTCACTTTCATGTAATCATTGGCGTGAAAAGAACGCATAAAGTATCGTATGGCAATAGTACAGGTTATTTTTGATCGCACTGTGCCCAGCAGTGAGATAAGCTACTGTGCGCACAATTTCTTATCTTGTGTGAACACATTGCAGATACTTCGAGGTTCTTACTATATGATAACAGTATTTCACTGAGCTGGGCTGATATTACACACAAAATGTTCATTTTCACTAATACTACTGTTCAGGCGTATTGTTCAGGCAGGGAACCAATTTTATAGATAAGTTCAGGCGGTACACTTGAAAACAGGAAGCAATTTTCTTATTATTGCCTAGGAAGCATAATGGCTTCTTGAGATGAACTGATTTTTGTTTCTTTTAGAAGGAAAGACGTCCGTCCCGTCGTCCTATCATGTATGAAAGTTTCTTTGTTGCGAACGTTTCAAGTTTTGCAATCATGAAAGTAACAACAGCTTCTTCGCTGGAACCTCAACCATTTTTATGCTCAGAAAAGGAGTCTTTATTTCTACCTGTGGAGATGGCAGCAGTTCATATTGATCACACAGCATATTATTACCCAGACAGTGAAGATATGCCAGGTAATTCATGTGGTTAAGAGAGTTAACTTGGTGTGATGATTTGCCGGTGTTTTAAAAACTCTGTTTGATTTTACTGGTGTGATTTGTACACTTGCTACCTGGCTACCTGTAAGAAATCTGCAACAGGAGTATTCTATGCTTATAATCTGTAAGTGTAAATGTGATTTTATCTGATAGAATACTAATATTTTTTATTTTTTGTTAATTTAGTGCCAGCTCCCAATGTGTTTGTGCAAGTTAATCCAATCCGTTTGACATTTGATCCCCTTACATGTGTATGGATTAATAGATTTTCTCAAAGCGTTATCACCGGCTTGGTAAGTATTTAATCTTACGGTAAAACCTCTGCTTTCATCTGGGGCGTGATGAAGAATATGCTTCCAAGCATGTGTTAAAAACTATTTATAAAAAAGAAAATGTTTGCTTTATGAATATTAATTCCCTGAATCACCGAAATAAAGACATAATTTGAAAGGTTAAAATGAGCAGAGGCGTTGAATAGAGGAAACAGAGTAATCACATACAACAGCCTGGATCTAGTGAACATGTGGCTGCAAGTCTTAAAATATAGTTTCTGAGTAAAACAAATATTTGTTATTATTTCCTGTAAAATATTTTTTTCAGGACTGGACTAAAGAATTCATGTCACGTGATTCTGGTTTCGTTGAACATGTTAATGTCCGTGTAGAAGCTTTGATGCCTAAGGTTTGTGTTGGTGATATTTTTTCTTTTGTCTTTCATTTTAAGTATATGCCTCTGATGCTATAGTAGCCTTTTTTATTTTCCTTTATTTTTGAGCATTCTTTTGGTTGTAGTCATTTTCTAGACAAATCGTTGTAAAAGTAGCAGAGTTATGCAAAATGCTTCTTGAAATCTAACATTCCACATATCATCCGTTCTATGCTCTTTTCACACTAGATTGTGATACCTATTACGAATGATCAAGATTTGGCCCATCTAGATGAGCGACCTGGTGCAATGCAGCTGTTGATCTCTCAAGCTGTTGTTTCCAACTGTAGAGTTGGCAGCAAAACAACGCAAGCCGACCTTCTTAATGATCTGCAAAGTTTGCTTGGTTCACGTCACTATGCTGATATGTCTTGTTTTCCCAACGAAATTGGGGATTTCTTGCCATATTCAAACACTGCTTGGCTGAATGACTACAGTATTAACTACCATCAATTACAAAATTTGACTCACAGAGACAAGAATTTATACGACCGTCTGAAACACGACGACAGTTTGCCCAATCAAATTTGGTGTGTCTGGTGTGATCAATTATGGATCGAATTCATTGACATTGAGAAGGCTTCAAATAGACCTGTTACGTTCATTGATGCTTTCCCTGTTAGGTTGTGGATATGTCAGAATGCTCCATACTATCCACCAGTTGAACGTCCAATTAGTCCCACAAGTCAATCCAGCGTAGAGGTTGGTGCAGAACTGCATGAGGAGGAAGACTGTCGAAGCGCTCGATCATCTCGCTTGAGTTCCAACAGCAGTTCGTTTAGTGACACGTGTTTGAAGCAAACAGATTCACCTAGAAGTGTTAGGACTTCAGCTTCAGACTGTGAACTTCAAGCTCCTTCCAATGCTCATGGACTTCCTGACGCTCTCAATCCTATCAAATCACAGTTTTATTATGAGCCACCCGGTTCTTCTGAAGGAAATATTGGACTGAGTAATTCTGAAGGTAATCTTGCTAACTCATCATACACAGTAAGCTCCTTGCATCACGTCAATGATTCAAATTATGCAGAAGGTGGTCCCCCACCTCCGTACAATGATGACCATTCCCTTGGTGCTAGGAGTGGCAGTGTGTCATCTTTGCCTTCCTTGCCGCCTGCTTATGATGCTGTCAATGGAGACCCTGGCGACATTGAGAAGCCAGTAATAGCTGATTTCATTGATTACAGTGCAACTTTATCCGAGAAGGCTTCAATGGCTATGCTGATGAATGTAACCAAACCAGTTCAGATTCAACTTGATCATTTCCAAATGTTGTTTCTCGTACGTATAAGCGAAGTTTTTAAGTCTGTCGTGGAACGAATCACGTTGGATAATGAACTGTGTGAGCAAGAAAGAGGTGCAAGTTTGAATCAGTGGAATAATTTAACACAGCAAACGAGTGAAGAAGAAAGCCTAGTTTTAAACATCAATGTCCCATACGTAATTTTAGACATAGTGCTCCCTCCCTGTGTAGGAATAAATCCTATACAGCAGTTATCCCTGCCAGATCGTGTTAAGTACGATAAAAACAAACACGAGGAGGAGTCTCAAGTGGATTTTCTTGAAACCAAAAACAGCAGCACGTTGCCTCTTCGCAAGAAATCGTTATCAACTAGCCCTTCACCTGAGAAGCACCCATCATTTCTTGGCACTGAAACGAAACATGGATTAGGTAACACGGACAGAATACACCAACAACTGGAGTCAGCTGTCATTAAACTTTCTGTACCGGATAATCATTTTTTAGTCGAAAACCATGTGGACCAATCGGGAGATTCATTTGACGAGACTTTGAAAGAAGTTGTTGATGTAGGAGTGCAAGTTGGTAACTCCTTGATGCAAGTCAATTTAAAACCTCGACCGGAGCATCAGTTAATATCCGTCTTACGCGCTACAGTAACTAATCTATCGGTTGGAATTCAGAGTAAAGGCAAGGATTCTGTGGTTAAGGTTGCAGCTGAATCGGTAGAAATAAATGAACTTGGCAACATGAAATACGGAAAGATACTTGATCCACGTGGTAATATAATCCCCGAACGTGAAAAGGACAAACAAAGTGTCAACATGAATTCGTTGACAGGAGATGGTGCGTTAAAATTACGATTGACTACTGGTCCTATAGCTAAAAAGTTTGCGAAGGGAAGTGAAGACCTTGGATTTGCTGATATTCGCATTACCGCATTAGCCGCCGCTCTGCTGATGACCACGATAGACAACTTGACAGAATTTTCGGAAGATGAATTTGTTTTGCCGACTATGCCATTTTCGGTTCGAATCACTGGTTCCGATATATCGCTATACGACGACAAACCGAGACGTTACAAATCTGCAATTAAACTTCCTCCGATGCAAGTTCTCATTGATGAGTTGTTTGTGGAACGAGACATAGATGGTGTGGTTCGTTTGAATTACAAGACTAAAAATGAAGATGCTTCGCAAAGTGTTGTTTACAATATGAATTCCTATGATAGTCGAGTTCACAGTGCAAGTGTAAACAGTGCTTTAATAGCTGAATCGATAAATCAACAAGTGGAGGCACTGATAGGTGAAAATGGGCGTTTACTGGAAGATTTAAAGGTTGTAAACGCCAAAGTTAATGGATTACACGCTGAAAGAGACAGTTTGTTAAAAGTTATTGATAAATTACAATTGGAATTGATGCATTCGAATCGAGAAAACGATGACTTGCACAATCGTGTTCGGTCGTTAACTTTAAGTAAAAGCCGAGGAAATTATGTGTGATTATTTGTGAGTTTTTTTTTCTAAGCACGGCCCTTCCTGACCCTTTTTAAAAGTTTTTCGCGTTACATTTATTGCTTCATTATGCAGTACTTAAAACTGGAGTTTCGTATGAGTGTAGTGGAGATTCGACCAAAAAGTGGTGTACTCAACAACTTCAATGGAGGTTGGGTGCTCAAGCAAGGTTGGTTCTACTTTAAACTTTCGCGAGACGAAAAAATCGCGAAATTTAGGGAATGACCCTTTTTGCGAATTTTCTCGGGAATAAAACTTTCGCGATTTTTCCCAAATTTCTTTCAAGTGAATTGAATGATTATCCGAATTACAAAAGCATTGTTGATTTTAACACGATTTTGCTTCAAATTTCACTCCTGCACATATCAACTGTAGACAAAATGTAGAAGAAAAGTTTGTACTGTACCGCAATGTCCACAACGTTTCTTGTCTCTTTTTAACTACTGGATGGTGAGAAGACAAAAAGCGATGGAATCGAGTATGGTACTGTACCCGATGAAAAAGGCTTGCTTGTGACCGTTGAAACTACGACCAATGGTGGAATGACGACCGGCGTTAAATTAAGGCCGGTGTCAAAAGGTCTAGTAAGGTATTTAGTATTCCTCTTTCAATCCGGTAGCATAGAATAGACAGTGAAGAATTTTTTTTAGAAACAATGATGGTGTGTATACACTCTTTTCTTCTTATAATTTTCACTGTTAAGGTATATATAGGAAGATATTACAAAAGAAATTGTATACGATATCTTGAAATATTATGGAAATTTTTTAACACAGTTCGTAAATAAAATGTTCAGTTGAATTTAGAAAAGAATTATAAAAACAATTTTGAAGATTTAGTATTTATTTATTTATTTATTGGATTTCTGTCCGAAGGACAAGAATGCCATTGGTTTCGTCTGCTGTTTTTCGTCGTTTCAACCAAGCACGTTTTTCGGGCAGTTCGTGCAGTCTTAAAGAACCTATGGCCTGTTTAACAACGATTGCAATTCGAGTTTGATGCGAGTTGCTATTATGTTTTCAAATTCCTTCGAGTTGCTCTAGATGTTTCCAAATGAGCGCTGATAATTAGGCATACTAACGTCAGGACAATCAAGACCACGTAAACAGACTTTCGGAAAGGAGATGGTTGATCAGAATGTTTTCAGTTGCTACAGAATTGCTATATAGCTTTTGCTGGTTCTTGGAGATGAAATATTTGTATTACAGTATAATCCCGATAACTCGAACCTCCAAGGGACCGATGAAAATGATTCGAGTTAACGAATGTTCGAGTTATCGAGTTATCCGAAGTTTTTATAAAGAGGTATTAAGCCAAGGGACCGATGAAAATGGTTCGAGTTATCCCGAGTTCG
>JAYJMG010194563.1:0-11178 GCA_036873935.1 Stomotoca atra
TTACTTTTATGAATTAAATTTATATATAAAGTATCTTTGTCATTATAACAACTGCCGAAGAGAAAGATACCCGAATAGTGGGGCTTATTTACGGAATTTTATGGTATTTTAACTAAGTGTAAGTTTTATAAAGTAGTAGGCTATGTACAATTTTTTACTCACACCATGTTGATAAACTCGGCCCATGCCGCCCTAATCTCTGCCGAGTTTTGCAGTTGGTTAGCAATCTTGCTGTGTTACCAGCAGGGTAAGATGATGTGGGTTCGAGTCCTCTCACTTACGCAATCGCAGAAATATTGCTTCCAAGTTTTTCAATTCTTGTTTTTGTTTATCCCTATCGCCACTGGAGTGAAACCTTACGATAACCAAGACGTTTGTTGAATGTTGTTTTAACGTTCTTTTAACAATAATTGACAAACATTTTTTGAATGAGCACCAAGCACCAAATGGAAACGTTTAGATCACGCTAATTTTGAACATTTATACAACGTGATTTTGAAAAGTTTTTTTAACAAATTGTCCAAACGTTTTTTAACGTTTATACCTAATCGTTATTAAAACGTTCTGCGTGAAATATTTTTTGCATGTGCAAAACAAACCATTAAAGAACATCGTTTTAACGTTGTCATCGAACGTTTATAAAATCTTAGAGTGGTTAGAGTAAGACATCTGAAAGAGGTCGACGTGATTTAGACGTCTAAAAGACCTCTTCAAGACGTCTTGTGGCGACTGGGTTGTTGAGGTTTTTCGCTCATTCTGAGCATGCAAATGAAAAACTATGCAACAAAATTTGTTTGGCAAGATATTTCAAAATTCCAATTTACTGAGTTCGAGCAATAAATATAACCTTGGCTTATGACATTCTGAAAATCATAATCTAAAACTTCACTGGTCACGCAGACTAAATATATGCTACGAAGTAGCCATGGGAACCTATAGCTGAGAAACGAAGACACGGAACAATTTACGAAAACTTACTGTATTGTTGCTGAGATCTGTCAACATATTAAACTGTCATTCGTTTACTATTTCACGCATAAATGAAACACTTTGTAAATTTTTGAGCGATATATCAAGTGATTGAAGTTTTTAGTTTAGTTTGTGTGCAAGATATAGGCTATTGCATGGCATCTGCACGAGTTCCTAATTTTCATGTAATATTCTTTGAATAAAACATCTTAAACGCAAAAATGTGTTCTTATTGTTCGTTAAAGACGGCTTTTTCAAAAACTTGGTTTATACTCTAAAAGTTTACAGACGCATATCTAAATAAATCAGGCGGGCTTTACACTCTTGGAAACACGTTTGCAATAATGTAGATCTGTAGTGACTTGAAATTGACTTGATTGGTATAATCATCTGTAATTGACTCATATTAACATTTGCAAAATTTGCTGAACCAAACCACCATTGTTGTTTTTAAAAACTTTAAGCTTGACTCATCCACTTTTCACTTCCCGTTACATCTAATTATATTTTTCAAAAATTGTTTTCAATTTCCTTTCTGGCGATGCTCCAGTGAATTTTCAGTTTAAGATACAAAATGACCACACATCAAAAACTCACTGTAAAAGCAATAGTCAGAAGTTTTCACTAAGAATGTGAGGCCATAAGCCTGAATAAACTGCTTTCTAACTTTCCGGGCGGTTAACTTCATATGGCAGACAAAAAGAATCTGTCTGCGTTTATCTCAAAAGCAAACTTCTTGCCATGAAACCGTTACCAATACTTGCGAAAATTAGCGAAGCATGAATCGTCTAGAGAATTCTAGGAGATTCTTTGTGGTGAACAAGAGAGAGAGAAAGTAAAAATCAAAAAAGGATCAAGAGAGAAAGAAAAGACTCTCCACCACGCGCTAGTTACCTTTTTTTGGACGATTCTGAATTTTGTGTTACTGGCTAGCCAAGTTGCTTTAGCTCTATTTTTTGGCTCTGATAGATTGAATTGTCTAGTCAAGCCCACCATAGTGACACAGAGCGCTAGGAATCCTGGCTATGACTATATCTTCCCAAAACAGAAAACAATGCATTATGTATGTATGGCCTATAAGAAAGTGAGTTGAACAATACTTGAAAACGCTCAAGAATAAATTAGAACCTTAACACCGTACGTAGTAAAACTGAGCTGTTCATTAGATAGACCTCACTGATTATCGTATCCATGAAGTACCTATATACGAAGATGTGTAAAAAAACTCAAATTTGTCAAAGTCTCAAAATAGAAACAATGTCATGTTTGTTTTGCCAAGTGTAATTGACTAATGTACATCCCAATTATATTCCACTGATCAATTTCTGGTGCAACAATTTATCAGGATATCACTTTGCACTTTTTAACAAGGCTAAATAAATATTATCACCTGCGGTTAGAACAATGGCATATAAGCATTTCCTCTTGTTTTGTTAATAAATCCTTGCCGTTAGCCGGCATTAAAATCCTACAATATTTTCTAGTGTTGTCAAAGCTTACCGCAACTTCGCAACGGCTGATTTATGACCGTTGCATTGACAAGGTACATTGCCTGTCAAATTAAAATTCATGGACACTGCTCCATAACTTCCAGTACTGATTTACTTATTTGAATCGGAAGTTGTTTATTTATTCAGTAATAGATTTTCATGTAAAACCAATGCAACTCTTGCATTACACCATCAGAGACAAAACGTTTTGTTTCGTTTGTTTCCACAAACTCCGAAAATACCTCTTTCCTTTTGATTTACAAATTTTGATTCGTCGTAATTTCAACTGACTAATAAATTCATGTAAATTTCATGTAAATTTCTTTTAAATTCATGCCAATTTATTGCTATTTTTTGAGGTTGAGGAAATATAAAGCAAACAAAAAGATTCACTTAGGTGGGTGTAATAAGAAAGTTGAACTGCTTATGTATGGAAATTTATTTCTGGTTTAATAAACAATTTAGATTCACAATTGATTTTTTGCGCACTTATATTTTTCGCCCGCAAGGTATTCCATACAAAAAGTTCAGTATACCTGACTCGTTTGCCTCATTTTTGAACAGACATATGAACCATTTTTTAGAACATTGACATAAAATCGCACTGGGTTTTACTGCTTACTTTGCTTCGCATTTTGAATATTCATCCTTGAAATATTCCCTAACAAAACGCTCAGCCGGTCTGTAAAACATATATATTTTCTCAAACGTTTTACAATAAAGCCAACAGTAATGCAGCTACTCAAGTAATGGAAATAACATGACTTCATGTCTTTGGATGTTGATAGGTTACCGTAGTGCATGGTGTAAGCAAACGTAACGCAAATTTTGCTTTTCTATGTTCTGGTTATGGTATTTTGAATCGTACCTAGGATCACAGATTTCACCAGATTAGTACAAGTTGGGATTTTGGGTTTTTAGTTTTCTGAGATGTGAGACCTGATACTTCTCGCAAAGAGGAAACGTGGTGCAACTACGATCCTGTTTTGACTTTCGATTTTCTTCTATAAATTATCTCAGGTGAGTTTTACGGCACGAGGACAATGTATGAAATTCAACCCGCGCTATGCGCGAATGGAATTGCGTGACGAATTCAATGGTTTTAATTTACTTTTGGCTTAATCATGGGAAAGTTGGATGAGTTGCAAATATTAATGATATCTTCAAAAATTGTTCTGATATTAGAAAACTTTTGGAAAATTGTCAGGAAATAGGTGTTGTTAAATCTTTTCAATTAAAGCTTACAAACTTTAAAAATTATGCTTGCGTCAGCATTTTTCGGGAAAAACGCTTTTTCAATAATTTCTGCTGACGTCATCATCTTTTTGAAATTTCATCTCGATTAAAATTTGAGCAATACTAATTTACATATGGAGTCATTTTTTTTCAAATCTGCTTGTTAGAAAACAAGTTATTCAATATTTTGTATTTATAACGTCATCAAATGAGGGGGTAAATTCGTCTTTTCGCGATTTTTAAGGTGGTTCCCCAATAAAAAAGCTATTTTCCACAGAATCGGTTCAAGTGTGGATCCTGATCGCTCAGTTTGTCCCTCTCACCGGGATATGTCGAAAAAGTTTGAAAATTAATTATTCGTGAGAAAATGCCCTAAAAGTGCCTTTGTTCTGGCAGAATTGAGCCACTTTCTGAGATTTCCTGGTGTTTCTGATTTGTTTCCACATATCGGTTATGTCCATGTATGTGTGCTGAACCTCAGAAAAGGTTTTACTTTTGAACCGTTCGGCCACACACATGGCAGATGCCTAAAATCACTTTTTCGTCATGTCTGTGCTATCATGAAGGGCATAAAAATCACGCTTTGGAACACGATAATACTTCAGTTGGCGGTTCACAACAGGCTACTGGGAGCCATGCACACGTGCAAAAAAAATCAGATCGATAGTCAGTCTAGAATGGTGGCAATCTTTTCCAGAGCGGACGGGATTTTGCCAAAAGTCAGTGCGGAGAAAACAGCGTTTAAAAGTTAGGAATAGCTGAATCACTGTTGGCAAGGGCGTTATAACACGCCCCACGGCCAACTGGATTGAGACGTGTGCTCATATGTTCAAGTCTCAAGTCTTACGATGAACTGCTGCAAATGAACTGCTGTAAATCTCAAGAGGCTAGTTTACCAATAATAGCACTTGTAGTGCGCTAAAATTCAAAAGCGCGAAATTTGTGGCTGGTGTCAAAGGTCTCCTTTTGCGCTTCCCTAAAGCTCGCCAGTGGGCATGTATGGAATTCAGGCCGGAAAAATCTAGAAGCATAGTTATGATTAAAGGAAGGTACATGAACACCTCACCCTTTTCAGTTGCTGATAGTGTCTTCCACTATTCCACCATTGCATCTGTTTCATCCATTCACAGCATGCCAGCAAAATTTCTTGGTAGGATAATCGACGGCTCCATCTCAGATAGGAGAGCAACAGATAAGCTGGAACAGCTCATTTACAGGTCTTACTTTAATAACACACCAAAGCATAAATATTGCAAAATCTCATTTTTCCAAAATGGCTTCTGTTAAATTATTAGGTTTCGGTTAGTATGGCCCTTAAATTAGAATATGAGCTGACTGTCTTCCTTCAAAGATGGTTTAACCTTCTGTGTCTCTACTCATCATCGTCTCCCTGCTCGTTACCAATTAGGAGTGTCAATTTCAGCTAAGATAATTGGAAACTTGCTTTTGCGGGATTCACTATGAAACTCTACAATTGCGGCAGGAAAATAGAATGCTCAGTGCAGTTAGCAGAGGGCGAACTCAGACTGAAGACAGGGGCAACTTGCATAGGCAGTTTGGGCATCGATTTCTCCAAAACATAAGCCCTTTCCGCTAAACAATCGCACGCACATACCGTTTCTTCCACAGCTGAAGCCATCAAGTCCAGAGCCAGTGGACCAAATGGGAGAACTATGGCAAGAATGACTTCTCATGGAAATCACTTTTGGCGATGCCACAGATAATTTTGTCATTCTGCCTGAAGTTTACATAGAACATTCTTCCTTCTCCCAGCAACCTTCGCAGTCATGTATCAACTTGTGTCATTGCAGTATAGACAACTGGATATCTTGACTATCCTACCCTATCAATTTTGAATCCGTTCTCATCGTATCAATTTTCAGGTCAATAGTGTTTTCTTCAAATGACTGCTCAACACCTTCAATAATTTGTAACCTCCATATTGTAAGAAAAGAGAAATGTTTGATAATGAAAGGCAGTTAGGAGAAAAAAAGAAGTTAGAAGGACTAAAAGAATAAAACTCCATGATGTTGTACGTCAGCACAATCAAAGTCAGGATATTGACACTTGACGATTTTGTACTCAATAGAACTCGTTCAATGGGATTTCTTCTTTTTTTCGGTTGTATTTTGTGTGGAAACACTGCTGGCATTGCATCCTTCTTCAATCTTCTCCTAGCGTCTTCCGTTAGCTGAATTCAGTATATTTTCGGTGTGTCGAAGCTTCGAAGAATCGTTGGTGAAATGCGTTGAGCACAGCCTTTCAGTTTTTGAAAGTTCGGTTCTCCCAATTGCCTCGATCCGCGCTTTCCGTATTTTCTTTCACGTGGCAGTAAATGAAAATATATTTCTCGATATCTGTCACTTTGGTTACTGCAGCCGTAAGCTACATAGAACGCCATGATGCAAAATTTTGAGTTGCAGCGCTTTAAAACTTGGTTATTCAAAAACATCTATAATATTGCAGTGTTTGCGGCTAGCTTAGTTCTTGCTTTCACCCTTTCTCATGATTCTCAGAAACGTGATTTTCGGAAAAAAGACATACATTCCACGAAGGAAGTAAAATAGCTGATCCATCAGGCACACCATGGCCAAACGACGTTGCATTAACGTTATAACAACGTCCTGGTGTGCAAGATATTTAATGTTTGTTTACATTTTTGCTGCCAACATATTACGCCACGGCTTGAATGAGGTCTGGAACTAGTTTATGCGCGAAATAGAAAATAAAATGGAGAATGCTGTAATGGCGGACGCGAAGCATTTTCAAGACAGAATAATATCATAACCATAGTCTTATTTTCATGTTGGTTTCTTCAAGTTATGAAATTTTTGTTTGGTATGCAAGAATCCCTTTAACCAAAAGCAAAGCGTTCCACAAATGCAATTGATCTGACATAACTAAAGGCAATGATAGCCTATGGTAGAAAAATAAATTTCAAAATTATTGGCTATTTTTTATCAAAACCAAAACTTTCAATTTCTTTATGAAATCCTCACAAATCGGCCAGATATTTTACTTTAAAATTTGATGCAGCAATGCAATCAACTTTATATTTTAACATGGCTTTGTATTCATAATACTTTTTAATTTTTACAAATTAATCGATATTAAATAATGATGACGTCATTTAATGACGTCGTTGCGCAATTTTAAATTTTTTGATTATTTTGTCAACTTTGGCGGTATATAATAAGTAAAAACGTATCAGCTTTCAGAAATTTAAAACATAACTTTAAAATATTGAAGGTATCTCTTTGGAATTTATTTTGAAGAGTAGTCATTCTTTGAAGGAAATTTTCAAAATGTTGGAATTTTAGATGACGACATCACATAATGGCGGACATTTTGAGAATTTTTTATGCTATTTTGTTTCTTTTACTACTACAGTGAAACCTCCTTATAGCGGACATCTTTATAGCGGACACCTCTCTACAACGGGCACTTTTCTCAGGAACGGACGAAATGACGGTCAAACTCTCATGATAGAACCTCTATGTAGCGGACACTTTATAGCGGACACCTCTCTATAGCTGACGTCATTTCAAGGTCCCAATTGACATTACCCCTTAGAACTGACATCGCTATAGCGGACACGCCCAACAATGGATGAATTGCTAGATTTTTCAATCAATCAAAACAAAGAAACTCTCACAGGGCTAATTTCGGAAGTAATTGACAAAGTTCAAAATATTAAATTGTTTTTGCTAAGACAAAGCAATGTCTCAAAGTTTTTGTGAAGTCTTGAATCTGTTTTACTTTTTTGAATGAAAGATAGCATACTTACAATATTTTGTCTTTAGACTCTGTCTTCTCCCAATACCGTCCTCTTGACATACTTTGGGGTCGATTTCACTATACCCTAACACCTCAAAGTAGGTTTTTGGGGCAAAATAAGCTTATTTGGAGAGAACCTCTATGAAGCGGACACCTCTCTATAGCGGACACTTTTTTGAGGTCCCGATGGTGTCCGCTATAGAGAGGTTTCACTGTAGTATATATTTGAGAAGTTTTGTGTCCATAGCTTATCCCTATCAGAATTTATGGAAGGGGTGCAGATTGTGACGTATTTTGTGAACGGGATAATCCATAGAATCGACCCGTTTTTTTTACTGTTCAAGCATCGCTAGTGAATGAAAACCCGTGGAACGTGTTTTCCCGGATTATAACAAGAACGAATATTCTAGTACTGTGTTGTTACCACTACATGGTTCTGCACTTTTATGCATAGTACTAGATATTTTATCACGCAACCGTTTTTCACGGATATTATAAAATGTTCCAGCTAGAAGAATCCAATGCTTAAACTTTTAACATAGGATTCTTCTTATAGCAATGCGATTCAAAAATACTTGTGGAACGCAATTCTTCGATTTTTGGCACAAGTCTACAAATATTTTGACCATGATTGTAGTTAAGGAGTTGAACCCAGAATATTCAAAAATTGACCATTATTGAACCAGAACACGAGATTGACTACCCTTGCAATCAAAAAATGGTTGCTTTTTGAATCGTCGAGTTCTTGCGCTTTAAATTCTTGTTTTGCAATCAGTCTACTTGGATTTCTGCGAAGCAAGAAAGCCTTTGATATGGGCTGTGTTTCATCGTCGTCAACAGGATAGCGTATTTGGCCTGGACTCATCTTGCTAGTCTGAGTATTTTCAACGAAACCAAAATGGCGAATTTCCTATGAGGCGGAGGAAAGTGTAATAAATAGCACCTTGCTTGTTACTCTCAGTAAGTTGAAGCCTTTTTCTTCCAAACGAAACATCGTTGCGTAATGAAACTGGGCAGGTTTCATCTTTGCTTTTTGCTCTTTGTTAAATCAGCAAAAAACTTTGACCACTCTCATTTATGGCGTCACAAATTTAGGCAAATTTGATACTGTTAATTATCCTTAATATCTCTTCAACAAAACTTGGTAGTTGGCATCAGTTTTAGAAGTCCTTCGATATAAAAGTAAAATTTGGTACTGGAACTTTATCTTTGCCAAAGCTTCGTTACACCACCACCAAACGTGGCAGGTAGCCTCATTTCAATAAGTCCTTGACAATGCAGTATGATTTTGTGAACACGCCTATTGATGACGTAATAAATAGGCCCAAATGGGCATAAAATCTGACAATGCTCCGTTTTTCTTAAAAATTTGCACAAGTAACAATTCAAGAGGGGTGATTTTAAATCTGGGGGCCGTTTTTTGAAATTTTGCCAAAAACGTGTGGTTTTCGGACCCATATTTCGGCCAAAAATTAACACTGCTCCGTTTTTCTTGAAATTCTACGATGCTCAGATTTTTATGAAAATTTGCATAATTATTAATTCGAGAGTGCTAATTTCAAATCCGCGAAAAACTCTTATAGAGAGTCTGAAACAAAAATCAAAGTAAAAAAAGAGAGCATATGAATCTACTACAACACAACATCATTATTTGAGTCAATATCCTCTAAAACTGAACGGGTCGAGGCAGAATTACTGGAAAAATTCTTTCACCCTCTCGAAGACATACTTTTTCCCTTTACAACGACGATTTTGACTGGTATCTTTAATCTACCTTGAGGTATTGGAGATCTTCTGTATTGTTCAGTTTTAACGATTATAAGCATTTTCCCACCGTATTTGTCAAAATACTTGCAAAAGCGTGAGATTTGTCGTGGCAGATGACCAACAATCTTTTCTTTAATGAGAGTTGATTTTGCCGATACCTTAAACGCCACTGCATCCGGGTCATAGACATTGTTCATTTCATTATATGCTTTTAACTCATGTCCTATTTTCGGCCTCCAGTCTTTTCTGTAAACATAAAAGTTTCTCGAGGTGAAATGGATCTCGAGTACGTTTGGTGACTTGGTTGCTGATGCTTTTAAGGTCATTGGACAGATTATGTCAAGAAGTTGGCTGCAGGTAGCAACGAAAAAATGGTACCAGTGCCACATAACATGACAGATAAGTTTCAACCTCTCAATCTAACAGTTAACAGAAGCTGCAAAGCTTACTTTCTCAAGAAAGCTCATGATTGGTTCTCGAATAAAGTCCAGTAACAAATTGAGAAATTGGGGTATCACCTGACAAGGTAAAGGTTGACTTAAAGCTCAGTGTGCTCAAATCATTACAAGTGAAGTGGGACAATTCATTTTTCGATTACATGCAAAATAAAGAAGATATCGTATAGTCAAAGGTTAAAAACAGTCTGGAATCGTGGATTTTCTGGCAAAGCCCCGTTTCTTTGAAGAGCTGTTATTGCTATATAATATTGATGTGAAAAAGTACGCTAGAAAGCTTTGTTAAGTGTTCTGTTCTTTATTAGCATGGATGATTCTTTTTTTGAAGTGACAAAACCCATTTCTTTACACCCTAAACTATATTTTTAACAAAATTATACCTGCGCGAATTTAAATCCGCTCGGAAATAGCAATATATGATGCGTAAATTTTAACCGCGGGAATTCAAGTCCGCAAGTAATATGGTACATCCGGAATTCAAATACGATTAAGGTACCGGTATTAGAGACTGGTAGTAAATTTTGTAATGTTTATTAATACACATGTCAGATGTATTTATACACCATGCCCACCAAATCCAAGGGCTGCAGTAATGAAGAAAATATCCCCATCTTTTTGTCCCTCTGAAAGGTGATAGAAACCGCTGAGCTGGGTTTCGTATAATGCTAGTAGTTTTTCCTTCTGTGTAAGCAGATACAGTGAACTCTCGATATAACGAACCCCCAAGGGACACAAAAAAAAGTTCGTTATATCGAGAGTTCGTTATATCGATAGACCTTATGAGACTTTAGTCAGCGTAAAATGAGGGAACATGGTTCGTTATAGCGAGAGTTCGTTAAATCGGGGGTTCGTAATATCGAGAGTTCACTGTAGTATTCCTCAGCTGCTTCATTAAGGTCGTTAAACACTCTTTCTGGGTGCGCCTTCTTACGCAGTGTCTTGTTGTAAAAATGAAACTTCATTTGTCGTTCTAGAGCGTATTTTTCCCGCGCCTTTTGTAAAAGTTCAATTGCTAAGTCGTGTCTTTTCTGTTCCCCCTTACTGTGGTATAACTGTTTATAAAACAGAAAATTTGTACCGCTAAATGCCAATGAATTAATCGCTGCTTCTTCCAACATAGATAAAAATGCTGCAATTTATTATACTTTGCTGCTGATCTTATCTTTATACCACCCTTTTTTCAGCGCGTAACAAATGGCTAATGTAAGGTAACCGTCACGTTTTCCTCCATCTAATAGGTCCATCTTTTCTGATCCATGATCCATATTTCCTATGGGGATGGGGGTTGGAATAAGAGGGGGTTTGGTTGGAAAAAAAATGAAAAATAATAAGCGGGAGGTGATGATTATTCAGTAGTCTAGAGTACTTTAAGGGCAGAAACTTTCGCGGGAAGAAACTTTCGCGTGTCGAAAAAAACGCGAAATTTTTGCCATTAACTTTCGCGTATGGTGGTTTTTAGGACAAATTTCGCGAAAAAAACTTTC
>JAYJMG010194674.1:0-10211 GCA_036873935.1 Stomotoca atra
TTTCATGTGACTGCTTTAGCACCACTCTTTCAATCTCTTCAAGAGTTAAATCTTTCCAAGAACCGGTGCATTACCGTAGAAGGGATTCATGCGATTGTGAAAAGTATGGCGAGCAGTTCCAGTTGCAAACTACAGTCGCTGAACTTATCAAAATGCAATATATCTGATGATCACCTAAAGGTCCTGTCAAAGATATCTCCTTTACTACTGACGTTGGACCTGAAGAAGAACAAATTGATAACGTCACTTGGTCTGGATTTTATTTCGGACATCCTGCGTGCCGAAAATGAAAGAAAATTAACGCTCGATCTTGGACATTGTGATCTCGAAGATGCAGAAATGAATTCGATATTCATCATGCTGCCGAAATTAAAAACAGTCAATTTGAATGGAAATAAGACAATTACAACTGATGGTCTGCTCGACGCATTGGAGACGTTTAAGACGAGCTTTTCGTTAGACGAAAGTGAGGAATTGCCGGAAATGTTTTTACAGGACTGTCGCATCGAAATTGATTGCACGAGGTGGAAAAGTCTATTAAAAATATCGACTTAAAGCGGTTCTTACGCCGACGCATCGAAGTCTTTATTGGATAATAACCAGATCATATAGGGAATCAGCTTGACTAAACTGGCTGACAAGTAATCTTGCCTATCAAAAGAAACTCTCATATAATGAAAGTGAAGTAAAAATATCCACTTGTAGGTTCGTGGACTACCAAATTTCAAAATAAAACCTATTGGTTACAAATATGTCGGTGAAAGTTGACTTTGAACTTTATCTCAAACAAAGTAAAATTGTACGAATATTCTAGAGGAAATGACAAAAACAAGCATCCCCTGGATCAGTAACAATATAATCAATCACAGATTATTCAAAAATTCGATATATTTTCTTTTAATTTTCTTTAAAAAGTATTTAAAAATATACCTTAAGGGAAGAAATTGTGTGCGGAAGAAATATTTACGGAAGAAATTTTTGTGGAATTTATTTTTGCGGATTTGTAAGTGTTTGAAGCAAAAGTTTATGCATTAAATAAAAACAAACTTTACAATGCTGCTAAATAACGCACCCCAAATTACAGCCCTATCCCCCAAATAATTTCTTTAAATATTGATACCTTTCTATTATTTACATCCTTCATCCTTCTCGATGAATTCAGCAGCAGTATTGTGAAGTAAGTTGTGCCATTGGCATTGTAGATATTTTTCTTCAGAAAAAGGTTGGATAAAAACAGTAAAAAGATTTAACTTTGTACTGTTTTTATTCAACTGTTTATGTTATATCTGTTTGTTAATTTTTAGTTCTCAGTCGCATATATAAATAAATTAAATTAAATTTTTTTAGTGTCGATAGCTTTTGATATTTCTGTTTCGAGCTCTAAGTTAAAGCGGATTTCAGCCAAATACTGATAACATATCAATGCTGTAAATTTTCAATAGTTGACTCATTCCGTGGGAAAGTTTAGCGCTGACAATTGAATGAGAAATTTTTGCAAGTGGGAATTCGCCTTTAGTTAAAATCTGTAGAGTATCTCAATAAACAGAACTGATCAAAACGAACGCGGCTAAAACAATTTTCATCGACACGGATAGGGAAAATCACTTGCACCACTCTGTAGTTATCCAATATAGGTCTGACTATCTTGACAATCTTTTCGTTTGTTGTGTTATCATATTACTGCGTCATTAACAATTATTGTGTCATGTTTGTACCATTTTCGTGTTTATGTCGTTCACTATCGTATCGTACGCCATTATTATATTGTATAATTATAGTATTCTTATCTTGTTTTCTCCTCCAAAGTATATCACTATTTTGGCGCAACAATTTTGCGTTCTTTTGCGCGATAAAATTAAGAATGAAAGAGCTCTTCGATAGAGTTTGGCGAGTTCTTGTTTCAGCACATTTGCTCATTTGCTAAAAATATGGGATTTGACAACACTGTTTCTTTCACATGTTTATGCGTCCCTTCAAATTTTAAATAAATATTTTGCTACCCTATGTGATTTTATTAAACGCACTTAACTGAACATGCAAACATATGAAGTGAACATGTAAAAGTATATTTCCATTCGTCAAATTTGAGCAAACGGGTGGAAACTTTGTTTTTGTTTGGTCAGTTTATTGATTGATTGATTGATTGATTGGTTGATTGGTCAATTTATTTTTTCCTTGTGCATTTCGCATTACTTCTTTGTGAAAATCGTCCGGTATTTCGGGTCCGTAGAATTTGAACTTCCGCCATTTTGAATATTTTTTTTTGTCTGTGATTCAAAATCATATGTGCTTCTTGGGTCAACGCAGTACACAAATAAATAACGAAGTAGATGATTTATTTTCGAGTTTGTTAATCCTATGAAGCCTGTATCTCTTAGACGCTAAATGGGGACACATTGTGACCTACCCCTCCCTGTATAAATCCTTTTAGGAATAAAATATGTATTCAAAACCTGTCACATAAGAGCTTGTGATAATGTAAACAAAATAAAGTTACAAAATTGTGACGTCGTTGTCTAAAAACACAAAATTTTGAAAAAGATGACTAACCTTCAAAAATGAATTCCGAAGAGGTCTATATAAGATTTTTAATTTCAGTTTAACTTTCCTGAAATCTAAACCTAAGCAACCCTTGCAGATTGACATATCATACGGTTTTTACTTCATGCTTCATATTTTGTCCATAATATAGCGCCAAAGTTGAGAAAATTATCGCATATTTGAAAATACGCATCGATATCATTAAATGACGTCATCATTATATAATATTAAAATATTTTTGAAATATGAAGGGTAATATTGATCCAAATCGATTGCAATATTACAACAAACTTTAAAGTAAAATAAAATAGGCCGAGTCAAATGAGGGTACAAACAAATCTATACCTTCAAAGTGGAGGTTCGCAGTATTTGAAATCCTTCGCCAATTCCTAGCAGTTGATGACTTGGCAGATTTTGATGTTGACGTGTGGATTTCTTAATGGAATTAGTCCAGGCTTTTTGGGCCGTTCATTGCTAGGGCAGGGGTGGGGGGATCCCGTCTCCATAACTTCGAACTACTATCCATGACAGAATGAAATTTAGTACGATTATACTACATCATCAAGTATACAAAATAATGAAAAAAAATTTGCTGACGTCACCCGATTTTATGTGATGTCACAAAAAAACTTTGGTAATATTAAAAAATCCAAAAATTCCTGGTTCTACTAAAACTTTAATCCAGCTTGAAGTTAGTTGAGTCATTACGGAGCGCAGTGAGCTTCGCGCAGCGGAGTACATTTGACATTTAAGTGCGTGTAAATACTTTCTAGCAACTTTCCTACCAGGATAATAGATTTTGTGCGAATAAAAGGCACACCACACTTCTTCATGTTTGACTATAATCATGGTCAAAATACTTGTAGACTTTTGCCAAAACTCTAAAATAGCGTTCCACAAGTATTTTGGAATCGCATTGCTATAAGAAGAATACTTTTTTTTATTAACAATTAACGTTTATCAATGGACTTGAACCACGGTTAGTTAAGAAGTTGGATCCAGGATATCCAAAAATCGACTTTAATGAGCCTAAACACGAGATTTAGCACCCTTCGAATCAAAAGTTTTAACTGTTTTTCAGCTGGTTTCGTTTATTTCAGACCGAACATTAACTTCTATCCGTATGAATTGAAAATCTCTCTCCGTTTCTCACTTACAGACCTTTTTTGACAAATCGCCACAGCCGGAAAAAACCTAAAATCCCTCAAAGTCTACGAAATAAAATCCATGATTGTACATAATACTAGCAAAACCAACATTGAGTCGTCTCAATCTCAATGTCGGTAATTTTGCTTAATCAATAATTAATTACTGTTAGTGCATTGCTTCTTAAGCGAAGTTGCAAATAATTGAGCGCTAAATTTAGGTCCCGTTTCTCGGTAAATAACGGAATAACTGACGTGTTTGAGGTTTCACATTGCTTACGGGTCAAATATGGGTTCTGTTACCCATGCATGAATGGAGTTAATAGGGTAAATAGCGTTAAGGCATAGAAGATTTGTATGACGATTTTGTTGATGAGTGTCCAATGGATTTTTACAAGTGGGTAAAAGCGACGATGTTTTGGCTGCGCTCCACACACTAACTAAATACGGTCTGTCCATTACAGATGGATTAGTCCTCAGTTCTGTGACGAGATTCACAGCAAAGATTGAGCAACACGAATGCAAAAGAAAGAGACAGACTTCCTTGTATGTATACCTTTCGTGATGAAAAGTCCTTCTAATCGTGTTAATGTGACTAATGGCATTTATTTAGTAAAACTATCCCATTTTAGGCCAACCTTCGAAAACTCGAACATTCTCTTATGTAAACGAATTCCTTTTCCTTCGGAGTGTGAATTATTCGACAGTGACTGTATCCTATCTATGAAATTTTGAATATTGAATAAACCATTTAACGGTGTTCATTGTCCTTCGTGGATCGTGAGTTCAAGCCCCAGTCAATCCTTCATCTTTTTAATACTTGGTAAGGTCATGTGCCGGTAATTGAGAATATGTATACATGACGCAAAAATGGCATCATCTGTGACTTCATTTAAAAATTTCAATGATCGACGGTTGGGTGCAGGACGTTTTTCCCTTGCAAATATACGGTCCTCGCGCCCACTATGCAAGCCTTACCTGAGATAGCATCGCTAAGCTAACTTTCGTGCTAGCTGCCAAAATTTCAAAACAAATACACACACATTTAGGGATTAAAAAAGTTAAGAATTAAGGTTGATCTTTATCCAAAAGAGAAAAAGCTAACTTTTAAAAACAGGTCACTTTTAGGGTAAGGTGTTAAACTTAACCCCATCATGATGCCATACTAGTTTGTAAACCTTTCATTTGTGAACACTTTCGAATCTTCCATTTTGATCGGTCACATGTACCAAAAGAATATCTATTCCAAGGGAATTGTTGACTTTGGTGTTCTTTAAATGAATATATTTTCCACGTTTTACACCCTTGATGGGTCTATTAATTCACCTTCTTTGTAGAATTATCTGGGGAATTAACTAGCCAGCAGGTACATCATAGTGAAACGACGTTGCAACAACGTTATAATAACGTCTGGGTTGCCACACTATTACGGCAGGTTAATACGAATTGTTTCGTACAGATACTTCTTTCGCAAAATTATACATTTTATGATTTGGTGCATCATATGCTAGATAAAATAAATATAAAAATAAAATAAAATAAAATAAATATATATGACAAAAACGTTTGATAAACACAGAAAGTTAATCCAGAAGGTCCAGCACGTGCTCATATTATTGGTGCATTTTGTTATTTATTTCATCGATAATATTTGTTCAAACAATTTCAAATCTCAGTTCAATAAAAATAAAATAATGGGGGTGTTTCTTTGATTTTTCGTCATACTTTCCCCCCAGCACCTTTCTGGAATAAAATAATATAAAAATTGAGCTGCTGTTTTCCATAAAAAAACCCACCACAGAACTTTATTTATTTTACTGGTTTAGTGGCAAATTCATACTTGATCAATTTGCTTTAGTGAATTTAACGTGAAACGTTTTGTTTCCGCCCACAAAGTTTTCAGCAAATTTTAACGCCATATCAATTTTCATACATAACTAAGGTAACTTGAAACATTTTTGCTTGTAGAAAGACAAACTCCTGTATATTGTCTTGCTGATTTCGGCTCTTGCTTTTTTCTCTCTTCTTTGCCTTTCCAATTTTTACGAATTTTTTTCATTTTGGAAAAAAAATCAAAAAACTATATTTTATTCGATATATTTTTTAGTTTTGGTTAACACACTTTATTCTGTTGGTGCTTTCTCTTCAACACATTACACTGCAAACGTCCGTATCAGCTCCCTCGCGGCAACATTTGTACCAGCAGCAGCCAGAGAACAACATCACAAAGCCAAACACACCCCAGAATATCATCCCAATCGAGAAAAACGTATTCGCAGTTTCTCCGATCTCTTGTTGCATCACTGAAATAAGAAGAGAAACGTAACTTTTTTTCAATGCAACTGGATCTTGAAAATCAAAGTGAACTGAAGCAGGTGTGAAATATGTGTATGTTTTCATGGAATGTTTTCATGGAATATTTGAAATTTTGGTGGCCAGCAGTAAAGCACATGAGCTGATATGTGATTAATGCGCCTGATGTGAGTTTCACTTCACCTGAAGGCATGTAAAGAACACCGAAGTAAATATGTTCATTTTGAGTCGGCTTAAGTTCACTTCGGTTCTCATACAAAACGATTTATAGTGGTCAGTAAACAGTTGTTTTTATTTATAGAAATATGATTATAAACAGCTGTGGGTCAATTTATATTATATATAAAAAAAGATAATGTATCTCCATAATTTGCGCTCACCATCACCATTGGATATCGGGGTTTAACGATTTTTTTACAACTGATTAAATTTCCTCCGGTAACTATTTCCCCCGATTTTTATAATTAAGTTGGTTGAAATATGTTAGGATAACTCAAGTTGTCTGCAAATGTTCTTGGTGTTATCGTTATTGCAAAGAGATAATTTAAGCTGACATGCAGCGCAAAATAGGTTCCAAAGAAGATAAAAACTAGAAACATGTTTTATTGAACCCTCTAAACCCACTGAAAAAAGTATCGTAACCTTTTGATGCCAAGTATTATTTTTTCTTGATAAATTAAAATAAAGTTAATACATGTGGAATAGAGATTTAGGATTTATTTCTAACTTTGAGTTAATCAAATTGTGAAAAATGAAAATTTTAACTGAAAATTACTACACTGTGTTTCATGCTAGTGCAATTTATCAAGTATATTTTTGATGTATTGGTGTTTGTTAATTAACTTTGAGTTAATTGAATACCTTGTTCCACAAAAATGTCCTGTCAGTCTCAAGCAAACATAATAATTAATACTGTATGGCGAAGATAAAGGACTGGTTAACAAAGAGAAGAGCATTCTTCTTTTGTGTTGGAATTCTTAAATTACAGTTCAATTCTTCTTCTGCGGAGTTAAGCGAAGCATGTTTGACATTAATGTGCGTAAAAGTTTCCTACCGAGGGTTTGAAATTATGGCAGCAATTATGGAACACTTTTTAAAAAGTTGACGGCAAGCAGTGTTAGAAAACGAAAAATTTAAGGCCGCCGAAGTTTAGGAAGTCTGAGTTCGGGTCAAATTTAAAACATCTCCTTAACCACTCATCAAGACTAAATGATCCTAATAGGCTATTATTATTTTGATCAGCTCTTTAAGCTCTTTTAAATGGAATCGATACTTTTTGCTTTTAAGAACTTCTTAATTCTTTCCCTATATTATATAATCTTTCACGTCACGTAAAACTTTGACTACCAATGAAAGGGTGCAAAAGAATTTTGCTTGCTTACATAGGGTCCTTGCGCCAGGCTTCGCAAGCCTTATATTACTGGTTGTATAATGTAAATGATGAAGTTGTTAATGGTAAGAAAATGAAAACGGTATAAATATCAATAAGACTTCCTCGCCTGTATTATCAGTGCGATGTACAAAAGGCACAAAATCGATCAAAACTTAAGGATAGTATTAGTCGGAGTATTAGTAGTAAGAGAAATCCCCGGGTTTTAAGGACTTTAGTCCCCACACGAGGTCTAAAGTCAACCAGTAATATAAGGCTTGCGGAGCCGGGTGCGTGGACCCGATGTTCGCAAGGGAAAAATGTTTTGCACCTATCCATTGATCATCAAAGTTTTAAGTGACGTCAAAGATTATGCAACAAAGATAAAAAAAATTAAAATTCTCAAAATCAAAAAGTATCGATTCCATTGAAAAGAGCTTGAAAAGCTGATCAAAATGATGTATCGTTTAGTTTCGATGAGTGGTTACGGAGATATCGCATGTTCTAAATTTGACTCGCTCTGACTCCAGGCTTCATCGAGTTTGTGCGCGCGGCCTAAAATATTTTCTAACACCGCTTGCCGTCAACTTTTTAAAAACTTAAATGTCAAATATGCTCCGCTGGCGCTCACTTCGCTTAGCTCCGCAATAATTTTTTCACCAAGGGATGTAATTGTGTGAGACAGCTATGGTTTTTTCTGACATTCACTCGATGGCGCAATCAAGCTCTATTAAACGAACGCAAAAGAACTGGTAGAAAGAGGCAACTCATTGCAATCAGTGGGTGTGAGCGCTGAATGAAATACATTAAAGTGTTAGATGGACAGATATACGATATACTTATACTATATACTTCAAAGTTGATTTAAAGTATCCTCGAAATCTACCAACACGTTGAACGGAACAAAAACATCCCAGCGAACAAAATCGATAAAAAATCAGTGTAGAGAAGTGCATTCCTATTGAAACGAGACTCAATATACGTATCGTTTCAATAGAAATACACTTCTTCACAGTGACCTTTAGCGATTTTGCTATGTCTTAGATTTAACGCATGATACGTACCTGACGGAGCGAATTGTAGAAGGCGATTCTTAGCCACACCCATTGCTGGCGCAAACGTCATCACCAAGGCAATAAGACCACCTGGTAGAACAACCAATAATCGCAAAGGAATGCACGGGAAACAAAAAGGGTTGCCAATCCACAAAAATAAAGGCATCATCCCTAAAAGGATTCACAACATCAATAGATTACCTTCAATACTCACTTTAATAATTTGCTAGTCCTCATGAAGCGTTTAGTTACACTTAAGGAAACAATGATATATTTAGCCATCTGTTAAACTTTCTTCTGATAACATCAATCCTAGTGATGAATTCATAACTAGTGCTAAAAATGTCCTGAATATATAGTACCAAATACTGAAGCAACACCACTACACATTTCAAACTTCTAAACACCTTAGTGTGTCTGCATGATCAGAGAATTGATCAAGAATATATATCCAAAGTCCATTTGTCAAATAATATTTATCTTAACGTCAATTCTTAGTGAACATTGGGGCAAAATTTGATTTAATGCAGGAAAAAAGAGGTTGTAAAATCTTTTCAAGGACTTTATTCACAGCATTTCCATTCTTATCAGAGCAGACATACTGCGCAAATATTCGTAAAATTACATTATTGGCCTTGTTGCTGCAACCCAGCCGGCACAAGACGTACTTTTGACGTTGACGTAACGTTACACTGACGTCTAAAATACGTAGCGTACCCGCTTCAAAGCTCTTGTTTACCTACCTTTATACAAAGCAATGAATCCTAAACCAATCAGAGAAAGGCCAAGAATAAGTTTCGATGCGTCCAGATTTTGCTCGTCTGTCAAAGGACCTTCCCACAATAACGATAACAACTCCATAACAATACAACCAACAGGAAGGTCAAACAGAATTGTCTCTAGTACCAAAAAAACACAATGGATTTTTAAAACATTCTTGAAATAGATGTTATTTGATTCTTTCAGTGACTCTGGGTCAGATACTCGGCAACTTTGGATGATATTAGGAATTAAAGCAATCAAATGTAAACAAAACATGGCAGCTCCTGCAATGCAAAAGATCAGGAGAATGAAACGAAATATGATCAGAGTGTTCCACTGCTCTTCGCCGGTTTTATAGAGCACAAGTTCGGTGACGTTTATCCAGCTCCCATTGATAGGTGAAATTGTTGTTGGCAAATTTAAGTTTAATGCTATTGCTTGATTCGATAATCTAGTTGCATTCAATGAGTTGGTAATGTTCATTGGGACCATTGTGGTGTTGAGTTTAGTGGCATTGCGATACATGGGATTCGTGATATCGATAACACGTGTTTTGGTGATGACCCAAACGCCAAAGTGATTTACTATGTTTAAACCCATTGCGAAGAACCAGATCATAAACTCAATGAATGGAGGCCATTTGTCGGACATCTTACAAGAGATACACATGTTTTTGTTTAGTCTAAATGGTACTGTCGGTGCTGTAGTAAATAGTATGCAACAATCAATAAAACCAGTGTGAAATGGTGTTGACGGTCTAAAAAAGAAAATAATGTTTGTTAGAGCCTAACCCGTATTTGGTCATATGGAAATGGGCAACATGATGTACCATTCATTGTTCATTTTTCTCGGCTTTTGTCATCAAAAACTGACACAAACCTTTACTTAAGTAACCATAAAAGCGCCTCAAGGGTACATTTTGAGCAGCTTTTTAAATACGTATTATAGGTTCAATTCAGTTGTCGGGGGGGGGGGGGGGGGGGGGGGGGGGGGGGGGGGGGGGGGGGGGGGGGGGGGGGGGGGGGG